>VDFB02335317.1:34690-200443 GCA_007258455.2 Sequoia sempervirens
TTTTGGATCTTCTTTTTTGTAATGATGCATTCAATTTATCAGAATTCATTAAAAATTGTTTTATTTTCCTAGTTTACATAGTTTTTTTTATTAAATAATTCAAAACCAGTCAATTAGGAATCATAAATCAACATATCACATCCACAACACAATAATCATCATTTACAAGGATTAGAAACTTGTTCCACCATTCTAATTCATCCCATTAGGATTTCTAGTCAAGTGGATTTTAGATCATTTCTAATCCTTTAAATCTAATGGGGATAAGTGTGATTTAGGACTTAGATCCATTTTCACAATCAAACAAATTTAAAACAAGGAAACTTTTTGTTTATGATCATTACCCTCAACTAGTGTAAAAAAATTATATTATTGACTATAGAAGGGTTAGTTATGTTTTATAATTTATGTGAATACTAATGTGTTTTGAGGAAGTGATTGTTAATATATTATTAAATTTTTTAAATTATTAAAAAAGTAGGGAAGGGCCTTGGTCCAACTAAAAAAAGGAACAACACAAAAACAAAGAACTAGAGAGAAACAACTCAAGCACCAAAGCTTGAACCCTATAACATTTCCTACAAGGGATTTTCAAGCGAGGAGTCCTTCTTAGGAAGATATTTCTTCCTACATTTCACAAATGTCAAAGAAAAATCAATAACCAAATTTAAATCATTTAGAAAGGAAAGGGGGGAAGCTCCTTCAAAGTGACTAACAAATGAAGCAATAGGGAAAATAGGAGAAACATCCATGTACAAAGCAAAGCGACAAGAATTGTATGAGAAACAACTATGGGGTATGTGCAGGATCATGATGGGCCAAAAAGTGGTGATATGATGGGTTTGTGTATGATATGTGGTTGACAACATTTTTTTTCCCAAAATTGATGAAATGAAAATGGTTTTTAAAGGAGATTCTCAGTGTTCTACCAATATAAATTATGCTTTGTAACTTTGAATGTAATAAATAATTATTATTCATTTTCTATTTGAATTATGACTAATGTTTCGATTGATAGGCTTATTGAAGAACATCTATAGCTTTCAAATGGTATCACATTTTTTGAATCCAAAACATGTGTCACATACTATAAGATTAAAATAAAAGAAAAAGAATTGCATGAAGTTTTGACCAAGTTAAGGTGGTCAAACATATGAGTTTTAATATTTTTTAAAAGTTGTATAAAAAAATCATAACTAATAATTTACTTGGAAAAAAATTGGAAAAAAAATATGCAACACATCGGGACATGAGTCCTCTTCTTATACAAAAATCTCATAAAATAATATTATCAAATGTTTATTATTGTTAGGGTGGTTAGAAAAACACCTACTTCTTATTTTTTCCCTAAAATTTAAGTACTACTACATTGAAATTTCAAATTTTCACCAAATACATTTTGTTTTTTTTTAAACAAACCTAGTAGTTTAGAAAATGCATTCAATTTGCTACAAGTTCTATTCTTACATGTTTTTGAAATTATATAGATAACTTATTCAATTTTTACATCGAGTTGCCTAATTTTAATTTTTCTAATTTTTTCTCCACTGAAGGGCCTATTTTTCCATGATGATCCTGCACATGGCCTATGTCAAAATTGGAGAAACATGAGCTACAAGACAGATAGGAATTTCATCAATAGGAATATTATTCATCAGAGCAAAAGGAGAAGGAGGTCTAAAAGGTTCAAAATATGCACTATGAATAGAAGAAACATCATCAAGGTACAAATATTATTAAATATTGTCAAAAATGGGATTAGCAATTTTGGGAGGTGGTTTATCTAGTTCATAAACTTTTCCTATATTAGGTCAGATGGATTCTTCAATAACTATATTAAATTATGAGGTATCTAATTAATGAAATCATCCTGCTTGAAGTTTCTTGGTAGTTGGTAGAGATTCATGCTCATTTGGAATCTAAGAATAAGACTCAGGTGCATTTACATATAGTGCTTTGTAATTATACTTGTACAAAACTAGCCTATGCTAAAGCCTTAGAAGTATGAATAGAATATTATAATAATTATATATACAAGTTAAAACCTAATTTTGATATATTTGGTAGAATAGAGAAGTAGAATCACCAAATCTCAAGCAAATGCAACATTTAGAGAATTTTGGGTAGATTGTGTAGATGATAGAGAGATCAAGAGAAGAAGCTACTATAGGCTTATAACTCTAATTAACTATTTTAATAAATAGAAAGTCTTATATCAAGTTAACAATGATGAAATCTTCCTTTATTTAATGTATGAAATATAAAAATCATTTGATACAACAATTCCTAAACCCTAATGGGTTAATCCAAAATAGATAGACATATAAGCCCTTACAAAGAATGTACTAGAAAATAATGGTCATTAGTTATACGAGTGTTTAAAATTATTAAAATTATATTGATTTTCCCTTAATACATGTACAAAAAGGATTAACCCAAAACAAAGAAAAAGGGGTAAGGAAGAGGAGGAAATTATGGTTTCAAAAATAGATGTTGGAGAAATGATCGCCATATCCCAAGGAAAGTCTCAAGAAATAGCAAAAAAGGAACTCCAAACCCTAAGGTAACTATTGCTATTATACCATCATCATACGCTCATCTAGTCTAGTTCATCCCACTTGTGGCAACACTGGTAGCTCCTATTACATTGTAATGATGGAAAATGTACTCTCTAACATGGCCTTGATTTAGTGTTGTAATATGCCTAACATATATCGCATTAGGTATTGGGCCCTTGTGAACTAAATGAGATTGTTGGTGCCTTATTTAGAGTATTGTAAAGTGTTGTAACACACTTTCACACCTTTCTAGAGTTTTATTAAATAATTGGGATTCTTTATGCTTTAATTGGCCTTATATTGCATCCATAAGCCTCATTTAATGCATCTTTTCAAGGATGATCCTAACATAAATCAATATACAATCATAATTTAGTTGATTTTAGGTTGTGTGGCCCATATTTGGCAATGTTGGACTCATATTCCACCTTGGGCATATGAGTCCCACCTAGGGTTTTGGGTCCTAATCTTGATTTTACACCTTTCTAAGCATTTTTGAAGTTGGTCCCATAAGTTATGCCTAATGGGACTCATATGCCACATTGGGCGTATAAGTCTTGTGTGGCCCAAAATTAAAATTAGCTCAATTTTTTGGCAGGATTTTATCCTCCTAGATTTGATGTTAGCTTGTAGTGTTGTAACTTCAAGAATTTTTGCATAATTATGTATAAATACAAGGCTCTTTCACTCATTTTAGACCTAGCAACTTTAATGAGGATTCTTATAACAAGTTTGAGGTCACAAGAGAATTCAAGTGTTTGCAAGAGCATTTAAGAGCATTCAAGGGCTGATTATCAAGCGTTTTAGAGAATTATTCAAGAATCAAGCATCATGAATAATTCATCATGCATCATGTTTGTTTTTGAGCTAACAATTATGATGTAGGGTTTCATGATTCAAGATAGCATTCAACTTAAGATCTCTCACATTCAAGTAAGAGTCAAGAATTGCATCCATCGGAGCCACTTCATACATGTTGGTATCACTTTATTGCTAGGGTTTGGTGAGTTGCAACATCTTATTTTATTCATTCATCATTCTCCATTCGTATTTCATTTCATTTCAAGGTTTGATTATCAAAACAGGGTTTCACCAAGGAAAATCCCATTCCACTAACAAAACAACATTCTTCCCTCTCTTTAGTTTGTGATTTATAGGTTTATGTTGAAGGCACATCAAAGAGAAAGTTGTCAAAGTTGTCACCTTGCATTGGAGATCATTGGAAGACTTCTACAGGCTACAAATCAAGCTTTCAGATCTAGAAATCAATTAGGAAGCACAAACCAGACATTGAAGACCAAATTCAAGATTTGAAATTTAAAAAAACCCTAACTAGACCGATATGCCAGTTCTAGCATATGAGTCACAATTTATGTCATTTTTTATGTTTTTGCATTTTCAAACACCCATTTGCCAGATTTTAGTTTCTGTACAGAAACCTAGATCTAGGACTAAATCACCCAATTTGGCATATGATTCCCATTCAACATTAAAATCACTTTTTTTAGAAATTTAGAGCTTCATCCAGTCATCTTCAAATATTCAGGTTCACACATTTCATCTTGCAACTTGTTTTGTTTTACATGCATTTTTAGGTCATTTAGTTGAAGATTACATCATATTAGGGTTAATCATTACATCTTTCATTTCATTTTTCTTTCCAAGTCCTAACTTGGTGGTGAACCCCTCATTATTTTATTTTCATTGAGATATCTAGAGTTTCCCTTCAATGAAATAATTGGAAAGTGGGTGTTGCTCTATGTCCTAAACCATATGAAAGAAAATCGCCCCATTTTCCATTGTTTCATTTTGGTTCAAGCCTACATTTAAAACATCATAATTATTATTTGGAGTGCATTATCACCCTATATATTTCTTGCATTAACATTACATTATGATTTGCATTAGTTACTTGGCATTCTAGCTTTTCTAATTCTTGCATTAGTGAAAATGCATATAGATTGCATTTTTGCATATCAAATAATTGAAATTCATATAAAAAATACATTTTCATTTAGTCTATAGATCATACTTGACATAAAAATCATAAAAATTAGTTGGATTTGTTTTGAAATTTTTGAAAAAAATCCTCACTAGGACTCATATGCCCATTTGGCTGATTTAGTCACAGTGAAAATTTTGAACTACACTTTAAACATTGAATTCCCTATTTTTATGGTTTTATTTGTTATTAAAATCTTTCTATTTTAGTTTACTAACTTTCTATTTTATCTACTTCATTGCATCTAGTTCAAATTGGCCATTACTATACATTGCTTAATTGCATCTAGAACATTTCATTTCGCATTGTTGAATAGTTTAGGATCCAAAATTTACATTATATTTCATCATGGATATGAGATTTGGTAAAATTTGGATGTCCTTTCAACTTCCTTAGTAAATATGTCAAGTTGTACTTTTGGAACTGACCCTAACGAAATTGAACTTACTCATACTCACTAAAATCCTAATGCATCTCATCCTCGTGACTTTGACATCATTGGAGAGGATGATGACAACATGAATAAGTTCCTAACTTATTGCCTTAACAAGCTTGAAAATAATGTATCCTTTTATCCATCCATGGAACAACCAACACCCACTATAATATGACCACTTGAGATGTTTGGTTACTTACATCCTAAAACTAATACATGAGGTGAACCTAATTTCCCTATAGTAGGTGAACCTAGTTCCTCTAAGCAAGCAAACATTCAACCATTCTATGTTAACAAAGTGATAAACATTCCCATAAATCTAGAAAATACATATGGAAAAGGATTCACAATCTTGAGTAGGAAAGGATGTGATACACGAAGTGAACATGAAATTCATCAACTCCTAGAGCAAATACCAATTGAAAGTACTAAATGAATAGGATATCAAGATCTTTCTCATAATATGAGTGTCCCCCTTCCTAAAGAACAACCAATGCCTCATAACAATATTAAGGATGATAGGATCATCTTAGGTCCTCCTCCTCAACAAGTTGGTGAACCTAGTAAAAAAAATACCTTACAAGCTCAAACCATTACCATTCTTACATACTCAAATAGAAATTGAATGACAAATGAAACACCTTATAGACATGAGTTGGCTTAAATTACCACTTCCTACTAGAAGCAAAATTCCTAAAGATAACATGAATTATTGTGCATACCATCAAACTCTTGGACATCTTATCGATGAGTGTCATACTTTAATAAGGATCATTCAAAAATTTGACATAATAGAAATAGTCCCTTAAAGCGGGATACTCTCACTCCTTGCTATGTAATAGTTGTAGAATAATAACATTCTCACTATTACATGTTACACATTTACTGCAAACCATTTCCAAATGCAAGGAGCCCCTTCCCATCACCTACCATGGCTCATTCTTGTCTTACACTAAGTCAAGGGAAAGAATTAGATAGCCTTGTCCTAGTAAGTTCATTTTTCATTATACCTTTAGCTAGGTTGACTCGCATGTTCCTTACTAGCCTTTTGCATTATTTATTTTTTGTCTTTTCTATGATTGCATGGGCATAATATGATCTCTCATGATGTCCTATTTGATGTTCTCTCTCTTTGTGACATTCCTCTACTTGTACCTACATTCTTCTCTATGTCGTATCTATTTAACCTTTTCCTATATCTTTTTCTTTTCTTGTGTTTTCCTTTTGGGAATGATACAAGGTATTGAGACATTCATGTCTCTTCCATGTTGACCTAAAATATTTTCCTTTATATCTTCTCTTTTTCTTGTGTTTTCTTTTTGGGTATGACACAAGGTGTTGATACATTCATTTCTCTTGCATGTTTGCTCGAAAGCTCTTTCTTTGTTTTCTCTCTCTTTGTGTCATTCTTCTAGATCTATGCATATTTTGGGAATGATGACAATTTTGGGCTTTCTAAAAATATTGTAGCATAAACATACTAAAACCAAATCCATAGATCCCTTATGTGTTTGGATTTTCACTTTGGGGGCAACCCCTATCTTTTCTTTTGCATGACCTAGCTATAATCAAAAAACATATTACTTGGCATAGGGCTCTCCAAGTTTTCTCTCATGTCTTCTTTATTGTTAGCATTTATCATTTTCTACTTAAAATTAATTTCTCACAACATGGTGTTTAAAAAATTATTTAAAGTGGGGGCATACATTGGCATTATTCTTCTTCATTTTTTTTCATGTTTCATGGTATAGTTTTTTAGTTCATGTGATGTGTCCTTTTATTTTTGGATAACACTAGGTGTGATTCCCTTTAAGAGTGTGATCTATCTTAGCATATAATATTCCTCTTAGTAGCTTTATGTGACACATTGCATCCCTTGAGTTGTGAATATTCTATTCTTTGATTAGTTCACTCTTTGAGACATTAGGTACAATTTTTCCTAAGTTAAGACCTCATATGAATTAAGCAAGACTCCTTTGAATGTTCCCTATATTGCATTTTCATTTTTGGTTATATGGAAACCTTGCATAACACACTTTTCTTTCCTATGGAGTCATATTTTTTGTTCATGAGTTCCAATCATACAAAGCTTTTCTTGCCTCGTGAAGCTCAAAGTTCATTTTTTTGTGGCACTTCATCAAATTTATTAGGAGGTATAACTTTGGTATGGTTTGACAGGAAGCCGAACTAAGGCATGACTTTCGATTAGCCACTCGTGTGTGTGTGAGAGCACATATTGGCTATGTCTATATGCGTCTCACCTTCTTGGATTACTCAACCAACAGACAACCTAGAGTTTTATTGCCTCAAAATGAGCATGCATTTTTTGGACAAACAACCTAGATCTAATCCACATCATGTTGGAAAAACAGTCGAAGCTTGATCCACCCCGCTCTTTTGTTTTGTTTTTCTTTACTTTGTCAGTGTATGCTTGTGCCTTTCTATTTCTCTTTATATCAATTTCATGTGTGTTCTTTTGTGCCTATCTTGGTTTTCCATTAGTTCTGGGAGCATGCAAAACCCTCTTAATCATGGTCATCCTATCTTACTATAATTGGTGTATTTAGACCCCTCTTGATGTGCATTGGTCTACTTTAGTGTGAGTTGGAAGCAAGTTCCTCCTCTCACTAAAGTGGGGGGTAGATTTAATGACAAAAAAAGTACTCCCTAACATGGCCTTGATTCAGTGTTGTAATATGTCTAGCATATTCACATTAGGTCTTGGGACCTTGTGAACTAAATGAGCTTATTGGTTCCTTATTTGGAGTGTTGTAATGTGTTGTAAAAGACGTTAACATTTTTCTAGGGTTTTATAAAATAATTTTGTTTATTTATGCTTTAATTGGCCTTATATTACATCCACAAGCCTCACTTAATGCATCTTTTCAAGGAAGATCTTGACATAAATCAATATCCAATAATATTTTAGGTGCTTTCAGGTTGTGTGTCCCAAATTTAGTGATCTAGGACTCATATGCCACCTTGGTCATATGAGGCCCACCTAGTGTTTTTGGTCTCAATCTTGATTTTATACCTTTCTAAGAACTTTTGAAGTTGGTCTCATAAGTTATGCCTAATGGGACTCATACACCACCTTGGCCATATGAGTCTCATGTGGCCCATGTGGTGTATCAAAAATGGGTTTGGATGCTATTATATGACTTAGGACATAGGGCACACCAACTTTCCACCTACTACATTAAAGGGTAACCCTAGAGATATGAATGCAAAAGAGAAAGAGATCTTGCAATAGGGTTGTCCTATGGGATGATTCTAAACTAATAAAGGGTTCATCCCGCAGTAAGAACTTGGAAAGAAAAATGTAATGCAAGTTGAAATGTAAGATCTAATTCTAAACCCTAATTCAATGCAAACCTCTGGAACTAAATGACCTAGAAATGTAAATGAAACAAAATAGAAAGCTACATAAAGGACTGTGTGCACCTAGAAATTTGGAGATGGTTGAATGGAACTCTAAAATTCTAGAAAATTTGATTTTAATGTTGCGTGGGACTCATTTTCCAAGCTTGAGGAATTAGTCCAAAATTTGGGTTTTTGTGCGGGAATAGGAATTTCCAAAATGGGTATCTAAATCTACAAAAATCTAAATTTTGACCAAAATTGGGATTCATTCACTAGAACTGGAAAATTAGTCCAGTTAGAGTTTTCTAAAACTTCAAGATCTAAATCTTCTCTTCTCAATCTTCCCAATCTACTTCTTCAAGTTTCTGGATCTGAATCTCTATAAATCAACTTGTAGGAGTTGTCCAATGTTCTCCAAGGCTTTATGACAACTTTGACAACTTTATGCACTTTTACAACTTCTTCCAATCTTCCTTTTTGATGTTCCTTCAACCTAAACATACAAAAAACACATAAAAGAGAGGGAAAAATGTTATTGGGTTAGTGGATAGGGGTTTTCCTTTGCCAAACCTTGTTTTAGTAATCAAACCTTGAAACAGAATGAAATAGGAATGGAGAATGATAAATGAAAAAAATATTATGTTGCACCTCACCAAACACTATCAATGATGTGTTGCAAACATGTGTGAGATGGCTCCAATTCATGTAGATCTTGACTCTTGGTTCAAGGTGATAGATCTTGAATGCAATGCTAGCTTAAATCATAAAACTATACATCATAATTATTATCTCAAAAAAAAAACATGATACATGAAATCCTTGACATGATGCCTAATACTTGAATAATGCTCTAAAATGTGTGATAATCTACCCCTAAACTGACTTGAATGCTCTTGAATACTTTTGTGAAAACTTGAATGCCCTTGTGAACTCAAATTTTCTATAAGGATGAATACTTGAATGCTTTGGGCGAAAATGAGTGAAAGAAGCTTGTATTTATATTTAATTATGCAAGAATTCCTAAAATTACAACACTACAAGCTGACATCAAATCTCGGAGGATAAAATCCTACCAAAATGTTGAATTAGTTTTGATTTTAGGCCACACGGGACTCATTTTCTCAAGGCGGCGAATGAGTCCCACTAGGCATAATTTTGGGGACCATTTTTAAAAATGCTTAGAAAATTGTGAAATTAGGTTCAAGACCAAAAAACCTAGGTGGAAAATGAATCCCAAATCACTAAATCTAGGCCACACAAGTTGAAAACACCAAAAATATTATTAGATGTTGATTATTGTCAGAATTATCCTCAAAAAGATGCATTAAATGAGGCTTGTGGATGTAAAATAAGGAAAATTAAAGCATAAAGAAGCCTAATTATTAATTACAACACTATAAAAGTGTGAAAGTGTGTTACAACACTTTAGATAAGGCATGACTAGGTTAAAAAGAGGTTTATTAGGCGTGGTTAATTAATAAAACCTTAGAAAAGTGTGAAAATGTGTTACAACATTCTACAACACTTTAGCAAGGTACCATTCATGTTCACTAGTTCACAAGGGCCCAAGAATTAATGTGAATGTGTCAAACACATTACAACACTAAATCAAGGCACCATTAAGCTCAGCTCACAAGGAGGGCCTAAACAAGCATGGGAAAAATAGAAGGGATGCTTTTTCCATTACCACATTTAGCCCCACTTTAGTGAGAGTATGAACTTGTTTCAAAATTACACTAAAGTAGAAAAATACACACTAAGAGGGGTCTAAATGTTCCAATGCAGGTAAGATGGGATGACAATGATCAAGAGGGGTGATCAAGCCCTCATGATCAAGATCTTTGGCGAACTAACATAGGAACAAAAGAACACACATGAAAATGTTATAAGAGCCAAAAAAAAGTGCAAGCATGCTGTATCAAAGACATAAAAAAATGAAATAAAATGAAAAATAAAAGGGGCGGATCAAGCTTTGACCATTTATCCATCATGATATGCATCAAATCTAGGTTGTTTGTTTGGAAAATACATACTCACTCTAAGGAAATTGAACTTTAGTACATCCATTGGGTGAGAAATCCAAGAAGGTGAGAAACATGCACTCATGGCTGGTATGTGCTCACACACACATGCAAGTGGCTAAGGGAAATTCATTCCCTTGTTCGACTTCTTGTCAAACCATACCAAAGTTATACCTATTGATAAATTTAATAAGGCACCATACAAAAATGATTTTTGAGCTTCATGAGGCAAGCAAAGCTTTGTATGCTTGGAGTTCATGAACAAACAAGATGGCTCTATAGGCATCCAAGTTGTATTATGCAAGGTGGCCCTATAACTAAAAATAAAAATACAAAAAAGAAATGTTCAATGGAGTCTTGCTTAGTTCATGTGAGGTCTTAACTTAAGGAAAATTGTGCATAATGTCTCCAAGAGAGGACCAGTCAAAGAATGGTAAATTCATGACTTAGGGGATGCATTATGTTGCATCAAGCCACTAAGAGGAATGTAATATCCTAAGATAGATCACATTGTTGAAGGACATCACACCCAATGTCATCCACAAAGCAAAAAACACATCATATAAAGTAAGAAGACTACACATCATATTTGTAAGGGAAGAGTGATTGATCCCATCGTAGGGAAAGTGAAACCATTATGCGTCTTGATCCATACTTTTAGATTATCATATATATCTTGATAGAGCTCATGCAAAAGTAATAATTCCTCGGTGATCACGTTCTCTCCACAAACAAAATCTATTAGTATCCCATTAGCGGGCTTGTCATAGATTCTACTAGCTATGTAAAGAGGACTATCAGGTGCATGTTTAAGTATATATTTAGAGGAGAAAGCAATGTCAAGTGGATTCTTAGTCTATCCCTCATGAGGAATAATTTCTATCACTCCTACCATGTCATCCATAGGATCATTATCAATAGAATCATATTGAATAGAATCATTGTTATCATCATTCCCATCAACATTCATCACATCATTCTTTGTAATTTCATTGGATTTGACAACTAAAATGTTATGATTAGGCATGGGGTTGGTAAAGATTTGAAAATTCTAGTTAGGAGGGGAAACATACTTATTTCCTTGATCACTAACACCTCCAATGGAAAGACATCTAGAATCAATGAGGTCTTGCACAAGATCTATTTAAGACGCTTACAATGTTTTATATCATGTCCATTTTGGTGGTGATAATTACAGTAAGAATTTGGTCTATAGCTTGTGGGTAATGGTTTACTAGGATTGGGTGTTTTAATTGGAGGCAAGATAATCATCTTCTATTCTGAGTTGTGACATTATGTTATGAAGGGTATCAGGTAAGGGAGTGAATTGTATTTTTGGGTCTCCATAGCTAAAGGGTATCGTGGCTTTAACAATAGCTACTTGGTTATTAACATTCTAAGTTTTTTTTTTAGGGGGATTGAATTGAAGGAACCCTTTATTTTTTTCTGAATAGTTGGGAATTTTTTTGGTTTGTAGGCTTAGACTTCTCACTATGGCTAGAGGTGGATTTTGTATCTCGACTACTAACCAAATTTTGATAATCATGGTAAGCTTTTCTTGTATCTTTCTTTGCAAATTTCCTATGAACATCTTCTGAAGGTGAGGATCATGAACCTTGACATGAATTTGGGAATAAAGCAATTGATAGCATGAGATAAAGTCAATTATCTTTTCTTCTTATTATTTTTGCATCTCATCAAACTAGCAAAGGTCACCTTAGGAGTCATATGCACTTGAAAATGGTTCACAAATACCTCAAAATTTCATTGAATGAACAAATTGAGTTGTTTGGTAAAGAAGATAACCATTCCAAGGAAGTATCTTTCAAGGAAGAAGGGAAAAGTTTATCCAAGATTTTATCATCAAGAATAATGGTCACTACATAAGGTGGTATAATAATTAACATGGTTAGAATGATTTTACTTTCCTTCATATTTCTCAAATCTAAGCACCTCTACACCTTGTGGCATCAGTTTTCACAATATATCTAAGGACAGTGGACTAATTTTGACATAGTACATGTAGGTGGGTCATTTTAATTTTGGTTGATGTTGGAAACTTTCTTTTGAAGGGATGAAATGGTTTTTAAAATTTTCTTTATGAGATGGTCATTACTTGTATTATGAGAAAGAGGTGAGAATGGTGAGGGGGTGTATGTGTTTGAAGGACAAGTGAATGGAATGCTTATAGGTGGTAATGTGGTAGGAGATATGACTTGCAATGCCACAAAGGAACTAGGGATGCTAGCAGAAATACCCAAGGAATGAATCACATTACTAGTTGGTGTTAAAATGCATAGGACAACTAAGAGGGGGGGTGAATCAGTTGTCACCAAATTCAAACACAAAACTTCACACACTTATCAACTTCACAACCACACAGTCAACAAAAATAAATAAAAATCAACACAATGAACACCAAATTTTATGTGGAAAACCCAATAAGGGAAAAACCATGGTGAGGATAAACTCATAATATAAAGTAATAGAAAAACCAAATACAAGAGGCTCACTACCCATAGATAGGACTCACTGTCCAAAACAGAGGCTCACTACCTACAAATACAGAAGATAACAAAAAGATCCACCACAACAATTTACACACATTTGCAGCCTTGATTAGAAGATTGTAAAAGCATTCAGCTCACTTCTTTCAGAAATCTAACACAATAAAGTATTGATGCCTCAACTCACTTTCACACAACTCTGCTTCTCATTTGTGGCTTACTTTGTAACTTTGTATATTTTAATCCTTCAAAACTCATCTTGAATTTATACCATCTTCAACCTTAGAAACATTTTGCAAGGTCAACTACATACGCTTTATTTCATAAATTCAAATTAGGTCAGTAACTCAACATTCCTACAGTGGAAAGGAATGAGAGTGGACCACACCAATACTTAACTACAACCCAAAAACACACAATTCCTTAATTAAATTTTTAATTATTAATATGAAGTGTAAATACTATGTTGGCCAAACCTAATGAAAAAATAAATGAACATTGAAGTACACACTTCCCAACAAGAAGATAACACATGGATGGAATAACATGCTTTATCATGCATGGGAACACATCTCAGATACATCTACAACAAGTGCAACAACCTTCAAGCACATAACACCTTCCAATAGTCGATTTGGACTGTTCAAACACACACGAAAACTTTAATACTCAACTTGAAGAGCACCAAACCATGAACATCTCTACCAAAACCCAAAGAAAACCATTAAAAAACATATTCTAGATCTATAAGGTCCCTAAAACAAATTAGCAAAGGATTGTGAGGAAGAAACATTTATCCCAATCCATAGACAGAGAACTCTACTAAACCAGTTCACATAGCAGTGAACACAACTTTCACACTCCATCAAACTAGAAGGCAAAAATTAGGAAATGTCACTAACAGATCTCCAAAAACAAGCCTTCAAATCTGCAAAAGCATAGGATCAACATAAGAGAAACACAGAGTAAATATGAGAGAACATTTTGAACACATACATGACTTTGACTTCACTATTTATTAATTTTCTCAAAATAACTTGGTAATCCATCACTTCAACACATCTACAACATCATAAGGATAGCTCCATGTATTCACAACATCTCAACTACACATGCACAATCTGCAACATTCTGAACTATGTTGACATCAATGAAAACATTAATGACAACACCACCAAACCTTTTCATACTTGCAACAATTTCCCCCTTTGTTATTGATGGCAACACATTATGTGAAAAACCATCAAAGACAATGCTCTCCATTATTTTCCAAATTGGACAACTTGCACAAAATTCCTCCATTCTCAATATTGACCTTCTCTTCCTCTACTATTTTTCACATGGCTCTCTCTCCCCATTTGACATCAATGGAAAAGATCAAAAAAATTTATCACTCCCTCTTAGGAGTGCACCCATACAATTCATACTATAACAATGAAAACTTTCGAGTCCCCCTGCGAAGTAGACACATTCATCAATCCAGATAAATGAAGAATCTATGGATCCACTGAATTGATGCACCTCCATGTGCACCTAGTTCAGAGGGCCAATGATCCCCAACTTCTCCTTGAGATAGTCAAAAGTATCCTTCATAAGTTCCTTAGTAAATATATCTGCAATATGTTCCTTTGTAGACACATACTCTAGCTTGATTTTATTCTCCAATACCTTCTCTCTCAGGAAATGATATCTAATAGATATATGTTTTGTTCTTGAATGCCTTACTAGATTATTTGAAATTTTAATAGCACTTCTATTTTCATAGAAGATAGGAATAGACTCATCACCTATAACTCCTATATCTTTTCGTGTTTTCTTCATCCACAAAACCTATGTGCAATAAGATGCTGCAACAATATACTCTGCTTTTGCTGTGGATAAAGAAATTGAATCTTGTTTCTTACTTAACCACGAAGCCAATCTTCCACCAAGAAAGAATGAACCTCCATTGGTACTCTTCTAGTCATTCACACAACCAATCCAATCTACATTTGTATCCTTAGGATACCATAAGCCATAATCTAATGTTCCTTTAAGATATTTGAATATCACTTTTATAACTATAACATGCACTTCTTTAGGTTCTTCTTGAAATCTAGAAACTAAACATACCCATGCATGATATCTATTCTCATAGTAGTAAGATACAGTAGTTCACCAATAATAGATCTATATTTTCTCTAATAGTCTTTAGAAAATTCATCATATTTACTCAGTTTACATCCAGTCACCATAGGAGTACTAACCAGTTTGAAGTCATCTATTCCAAATTTCTTTAACAACTCTTTCACATATTTCAATTTTGAAATGAATTCTCCTTATCAATTTGATTTACTTGAATACCAAGAAAGAAATTAAACTCACTAATCATGGAAATTTCAAAATCCTTTTGCATTTCTTCTGCAAATCTCTTACACCATACCTTCATTTCCTCCAAAGATGATATAATCAACATATACTACCACTATCAACATTTTGTTAATTGTTGTCACTAGAGCCTTTGTTGAATCCTTGTTGTGCCAGGTAAATATCCAATATTGCATACCATGCTTTGGGAGCTTGTTTTAGTCCATACAATCCCTTTTTCAACTTACAAACCGTATCTAATTTTTTTGATAGCTAAAATTCTTCAAGTTGTTCCATGTATACTTCTTCTTCCAATTCTCCATTCAAGAGTGTAGACTTAACATCCATTTGATATACTTTGAAATCCTTGTGGGCAGAAAATTTCAAAAAAATCCTAATAACTTCCATTCTTGCCACTAGGTAAAATGTATCTTCAAAGTATAGGCCTTCAACTTTTGAGTATCCCTTGCATACAAGTCTTTCTAAGTTGTTTATTATAACTTCACCATTTTCATTCAACTTATTCGTAAACACCCACTTTGAACCAATTACATTTTTATTCACAGGTCTGGGAACCAATTCCCACATTCGATTCTTCTTTGTTTGTTGTAACTCTTCTTTCATAGCTCTAACCCAAATCTCATCTTCACATGCTTCACACACAGACCTAAGTTCTATTTTAAAAAGTAAAAATAGGTTTACCTCAGCTACTACTTATTATCTTCACACCTCCACTCTTATCTCTATTTATTTGTTCCTCTGGATGTCTTTTCTAGACATACTTAGGAATCTTAGGAACAAGTTCTGGTGCATTTTCTTCTTCTTCTTTAGTCTTTTTTTCTTCCTCTTCCTTATTCTCTTATGTGCCATAGAAAAATGGTCCCTTTTAATTTTCATGGCTTTTTAGGTCTTGTTTAATGGTGTTGGAACTATTTTTCTTTGATTTTATGTTGCAACATGGCTTGAACATGCATATTTAAGTACTAAAATTCAAATAACACTAGTACAAATACAACAATATATGACTAAATAAACTACTAAAAATTGCATATAAATGACTAATTTTGGTCATGTGACCATTAGTAGTTTATTGCCAGTCATTTATAATGCAACTAAATTTATGACTAAACTATTTTAGTCATTTATCTAGTCATTAATTTAGTCATTGATTTGGTCATTGATTTGGTCATTGATTTGGTCATTGATTTGGTCATTGATTTAGTCATTAATTTAGTCATTGATTTAGTCGTTAATTTAGTCATTGATTGTTGTTAACTGGTCATTTATTTAGTCATGTTAGTGATTTATTTAGTCATATATTTAGTCATTAATTTAGTCATATATTTAGTCATTAATTTAGTCATTGATTGTTGTTAACTGGTCATTTATTTAGTCATATATTTAGTCATTAATTTAATCATATATGTAGTCATTAATTTAGTCATTACTTTAGTCATTACTTTAGTCATATATTTAGTCATTGTAGTCATATATTTAGTCATTGTAGTCATATATTTGGTCATTATATTCATTTATTTTAGTCATAGTGGTCATTTATTTAGTCATAGTTTAGTCATTTATTTGAGCAAATCAATGATTCAAGTTATAAATCAAATCTAACTTAATTAATTCTCACAAATTTATGCATATAAACTTCAAATATCATAGATATTCAATTTTATTTTTTTGTATTGGATTAACATGAAAAAAAATACAATCAACAAACAACTTTATGCATATAAAGCTCAAATATCATAGATATTAAAATATTTTCTTGGATTGCATGAAAAGAAAGAATATACAAATAGCAAATGGCTGCATAACCAAAGGAATTACAAACAACATACAACTACATAAACAAATCCTTCATTGTGCTCTTGGTTGCCATGGAAGACAAATCCAAGATACGATACAAATGCTACAAACATTGAAGGGAAAAAAGACATGAAAATACATCCAAGAAACAAGATCCAAGAAATACATCCTACTACACCTTGGTTTCCATGTAAGACAAATCCAAGATATGATACAAATGCTACAAACATAGAAGGGAAAAAAGACATGAAAATATATAGTAAATGTAGTTATATTATTTGTACTAGTGCATATATTGTTTGATTCATAGTAGCCTTGCCCTCCCATTCCAGTCGGACAACCCTTGAGAGAAGATTGGAAGGATTCAAATGAGAAGGATGGAAACTTCCTATCTAGAAATCTCACTAGTCATGGTCAGATGAAAGTAAAGAGTGCATGTTCAATCTCCAATTTGACGAGCTGCAACCTAAAAATAAGATTTCAATGGGGGTTTTAGAATATGTTTATTAAAATAAAAATATGGTTATTAAAATGAAAATACAACCAAGATTTAATAATGAGCACATTTATATTTTTATAGTATGGCATCCTTTACCTATTTCAGTGGTTCTGTGAAATTTACTAGGACAACGAAGATGATAAGAACACTTCCTTAAATATTTATTAGAACAACAGAGATGATAAGAACACTTAATTTTTTCTTAGGACAATGGAGATGATAAGAACACTTCTTTAAATATCCATCAAAATCTCAGCTGAAAATTTAATTATGGTGAACTATTCCAATATATATAATATGGAAACAATAATTTCTTTAACCATGCAGGCATGGTGACATCAAATAAGGTCTTATCACCTAGCATAGGAAATTGTAGTCTTTTCCTTAGATACATGCATCCTTTGAATTACTGTTGCTCAAATTTTGTTCCAATCAAATAACCTTGTGCTTGTTATGGAATTAGTATTCTCAAGTTTTGAACCCTCTATGGTATTGATTTAAACTATTAACTCAAGAATAAAGGATACGAAGAACACATTGGTAGATGCTATGCATTGAAGCAAATATTGCTTTACACTTCTACCTATAAGATGATCATTGGTGTACTTCCATTGTGCATTTTATATCATTAATGCAGGATTTGTAAGATTGCAGTTCAATACTAGGAAAAGATAGTTCTTATATAAGTCATAAATTGGACCTACTATTCTATAGCAACAAAATTGAAACATGCCATGCAAAAGTACCTTTTCTAGTAAAGATGATTCAACAATTGCCATCCTCATTGATGATTTCCCAATGCTTTCTACAATTGTATCTTCCCATAAATCAAACACGCTTGTATTCCTGACATTGTGCCCTGCTGCAGAAAGTAGCAATGCATCTACTACAATAACATAGCACAAGAAAAATCAATTTAAGAAGACAAAATCCTAGTGCAGACAACAAACATCAAATGCAAAATAAAATCAAAAAATATAGAATAGAGAAAATTGGCAATATTTTAAAAGATGTATATATTTTCTCAAGAAGTAAACAAGATGAAATAATGGTTCTGTATATAGAAAGTCAATCAATTGTTTGTGGTAAGGAAGGATAAGGAAATAGATGAAGGTATTTATGAATGTGTTTGCATTAATTGTAGGAGTCTAGAATTTTGATTAAGATCGCATCATCTTGAGATTGACACAAAGGAGAGGGAAAACAAAAAATCTATAAGAGCCTTTATACTTTCTATGAAAGTAAGGATAAGTCAGTAGACACATAATTTTGTATTGTTCTATACATCCATATATTAGCTTATATTTGGCAGCAACTATTTAAAATGGATTATGCATAATGCCTGGTACATAGAGCTTAACATGGTAGAAGAGAGAGATGAAAGCACCTATCCAATGCCTTTGGCACTGTAATGACATGGAATCCTTGACACAAATTGCAGAACTACCTTACAGGAGCAGCCATGGTTTTTCCTTCCCAAAGTAATTATTTCCCATCCCAGCTAAATCAACCAAAGTATGCGTGTTATAGGTAAGAAGAAGGAATCTCATTTCTATTTATCTCATTTTTATTCAGTTTTCCTTCATATGTTTTTGGATTTTGAACACGAACAGGTCCATTTGAAGTCTTATAGCTCTTGATTAAACCACTTTCATCAACCATATTGAGTGTTGAAGCCTCAATCACTAGAATCACTGGAGGCCTAATTCTTCGTGTCATTGTCATTTTTAAGCCTTTAGTGGTATAAATTGTTGCCCCAGTTGTCATTCCCACCTACATAAACAACAAGAGTTACTAATAAATATACCACTTAACATCACTCATGCCTAAGAGGAGGTATCCATTTGACATGTAAAAAGTTCTTTTTCCTCTAGTCACATGTTGAATAAGATAATGCACATGCAACTTGACTTACAGGTGGAGCTCCAATAGAAAGTTCAAAATTGAATCTCCTGATCAGCATTGTGGTTGTTGTAATTGTCTGTAAATAAAACACCAAAAATGTGCCCAAAAAATGATGATGCAATCAATAGGTTAAAGGAGCTAGTAATGTCACAAATAAGGTCAAAAGAGCTAATAATGCCACAAACAAGGTCAAAAGTACCATGAATGAACTGAGACTTGGTAGTAATGTTGATAACATTTAACAACTTTGAGACCAATGCACAAAGGATTTAAGATATTACAACAAAATACATAGAAGCTAACAGAGTGGTGATATGCTCTTGATTTAACAAATTGGACATCAATACCGAAACCACATAGATAGAAGTAGGAAGAATATGCTTTAAAAAATGAAGCAATTTCTAAATGCATATGCAACCATTTGCACATATGAAGGGTGAAGAACAATAATGTGTACACCTGTTAGCAAAATATGAGGCTAAAATCACCAAGAACTAATTGAGAGAAAGTCAGAAAAAGACCAATATCCAAGAGCCTTGTAGTGATAAGTAAATGGTGACAAGGAAGAAACAAAGGCTTCCTTACTTCAAGTATAAGTCAGAGAGTCGCATTTTTAGAAATGAAGAGAACAAAAACAAAAATTAGATTTTTCAAATTTCCACAATAAGACATTTTTAGTTTTTAGTTTTCTTGATTTCACAATATCATTTTCTTATAATACCAACTTTATGTTTTGGGTTTATCTTCTAGACCCCTCTTCTGGTTGAAGAAGTTCTAGGATATCACAAATATATTCTACCCTCAAGAAGGATCTAGAAGATAGACCCAAATATTAGTATTATAAGGAAATGACAAACTGAAATCGAGGAAAATGAAAACAAAAAGATAAAATTTGCATATACAACAACAAAGAATAAATATAATGGATGGAATCATTCAATTAATCATGTGAGTAAACAAGCTGCCTAACTATCTCTAAGACTCTTATTTCATCTAATAATTGCATTAGGCATAACTATCAAGGTACTAATATGTTTAGATACTCTCCAAAAGAAAAATGTTTCTTCAGCTCACCTCAAATGTAGCAAACATATCGCCAACACATTTTTGAGGCCTCCCTCCGAATGGTAGATAACTGCAACATGGAATGAGATGTAGGTCATAATTACAATATTATGTGTCATACATTTAGACCTTGATAAAGAAAACTCAAATGCTAATGATAAATTCCTCAGTAATAATTTTTAATTCGCCTCTAAATTTATTAGAGGATTGAAAAAATTCAATTAAGCTTCCAACAAAATTATTGTTTTATGTAAAACTACAAAGAAGATGTGTTGTATTCACAAAGCTCACAAACAATCACAATTTTCTACAAGCTGAAACCATGACTCATAAAAATCTAAACTTAAAATTTTTCAAAAGTAAACTTAGGGGATAATAATAAGACTTAATTAACTACAAATACTTAAGACAAGTGCAGGGAACCTGATATTTCAATTGCCACCAAAGATAGTTGATTTTTCCTCCCTTTCCAATGATAACATAAAAATCTCAATCTTAGCCACCACATTCCAGAAAGGAAGGCAATGTGAACAAGCATAAATAGAAGCATTATGAACTAGAAGGGATGTATTAAAAATACATGTTTTTTCCACAAAAGAAAGGAATTGTCCATCAAAATCCAGTATACACTAATAGAGTTAGAGTCTTAAAGTCCCTCAGCTATATGACTGCCCTTTTAGGGTTGTTAGTTACAACTCTCTTACAAATGGGCTTTGTAGACAAGGAAATATTTTTGAAGCATAAGCTTTTTGGAATGAACTTGCTAATGGGGTTTGATGCTAGATATTGTTCCCTGTAACTTGATGATTAATGCGTATGCGAATTCAAGGAAGGTAAGATGCAACTTAAAGACAAAGTATTATTTCCTATGGCTTTAAACTTAGTCTATGTATCTTGTTGAAGTTGATTAACATAGAATACAATGTATTAATAATCACCTACAATCGTAGTGACCTTGCAAGTAGAAGACAATTTCAACCTCTAGGAGTATTGTGAAAAGCTTTTGAGTCCAAGTCTCTAGTGGTGATAAGAAAGGCACAATGACAGTAGTAATAGTAAAGGCTATGATTTCACTAAAGACAATGACCTTGGTGTTCTAGAAAATAGTCTATGGAGTGCATTACACTGATCATAGCAAGTGATGAAAGACAAGTAGATTTTAGAAAAGCAAGAGTACATGAAGACTTTCTAAGAGACTTCCCACCATGCGGACCCTTTAAGGGTATGTTTAATGAATGAGGACCTTTTAAAATTCTCTTCATGGATAGGTGCATCAGCTAAAATTTAAGATAGTCATGAGGACAAAGGAAGAATATCATATGTTTCATAGTGCATCTCAAACTAAATTAGGCAATGACAACATTGTTCCCAAAACATCAAAATTTTGAATATGCAAGACTATTTCACTAGTTTCTACATTATTTCCTATAGAAGTGCTCATGAAGTCATAAAGGATGTAGTTTGTATGCCCACATCTAATTTTATTTTTAGGATAGCTCAATGATAACCTTAGCATGGAGACAAGTGATCTACTAAGAACCAAATAAGTGATAGTCTATAAGAAAAATATCAGTTGATAGTGATTGATGGCATGGATTATTGAAAGGATAAGTTCTAGAGACAATGAAAAGTGACCATATAAGGACCAGTGATCTGTGAGTAAGGTAAAGGGAGCCAAACCTCTTATGTCAGGTATGAAAAAGACAACAAGAAAATGATAGAAGACAATTACATGTTTCAAAAGGAGGCACTCAAGATTAGAATGGTAGTCAAGATCATAGTGGACATTCAAGGCATGAAAAGGACAGTCATGACTATCCAGGACTATATTTCAGACTATGCAGAGGCATGAAGGACAGTCTATGAAGGGAACCTTAGGTTGAAGGTCAATCTAAAAGGGCAGTACAATGAGAAGCATAAATGCAAGACATTGAATATGGCAGTGTCAAAAATGACAACGAATAGACAAGATCATTTGGGGGCTATGTTGACAGGATTCCTGGTGATACTGTTGTTATTATTTTTGTGGAGGATATCTATCATAAATTCTTTAAGTCAATTCATGCCCAAATGAAGATTTAATGTCTAGCTTTAGTTCATTTTTGACAAATATTTAATACTATGTGGTGAACAAAAGTATATGAAAAATCAGTTGAGCACTTGAAGAGCACAAAGATATAGGGAGAAAGGGTAGTATATTTCCAAGTAACAGAGATATGAAGAGCATGGAGGGAAGACCTAGGCATGCTCTAATGAATACCAACACAACAATTTGATGAAATACAAGGACACCATCAGTCAAGCACACTATTATGAAAAAAAATTGAGATAACAAATGACAAAGAGAACAAACAAGGTAATGAAAAAGATTAGTAAGAGGACAATGGCTTATGTTGGTGAGGACATGGAGAAGGAAGACCTTAAGAGAGTGACACATGTGGAAAAAGGCTTGTCCTAAAAGATCTCCTATGCCTTGTTAGAGAATTTAGTCATTTTTAAATATTTTCCACATGGTCTATGAAATAATTCAAGAGTAATTATGAGTTTTTACATAGGTAGAGGTCCATTATGCTTTATCCAAAGCATATAGGGTAGTTTGGTGAGTTGTGCAATAGATGGAGAAAATTAAGGGCAGTTTTGACCTAGTTTGGAGCACCTCCAAGCTTAAGTAATCTAAAGACAACAAAAATATTTTGGAACACATCCTAACATTGTAAGCCTAAGATTTGTACTTTTACAGATAATCTCAACACATTAATAATATATTTATATACATGCAATTATATGTTAAAATAATACATACTTGATCTATTCATGTGTACCACTAGAAGTTGCATTTGATATGGCCCATGCTGCTTCTTTCTTAATATCAAACTCAATAGTTTGAAGGAGCTGAACAAGTGGAGGAATGATGTTTGCATCGATCACAGCCTGAAAACCAAAATATTCATTAACAAATAGCAAGCCTTAAATAATTTAGTTTCACACCATTCAACAAAGATGCTTCTCTAGTCTAGAGAACAAATAGAAAGACCTGAATTTGTTCTTTGTTGCCTGCGGTTATGACTGAAATGGTCCAAAAAGATTCCTTCTTGATACTCTTCTTGTGATTATGGGTTAGGAGAGCTAATAGGAAAGGAAGTGCTTGATTGTTGATTATGTACTGAAATTAAATGAAACACCATAACATAAGTCAATGAAATAGTACAATGACATCATACACTTGCAAAAAGAATAATTAATTATTGATACATGAAGATCTAAAGAAAATTTCAATATAAACTTATACCTGAGTCTGCAAATCATCACCAGTTACAATATTGATGAGATGGGACTATTTTGTAAAAAGAATTAAAATTGTTTTGTAAGAGAACTAGTTTTAGGTTTTGAAACAAAGATTCCAAAAAAAATTTCTTAAGATAAATTGGTAAGAGGGTATAAAAATAGTACATAGAGAAACAAAAGTAGAAAAAGTACACAAATTGATAGCATTGAGCCTATCTTGATATGCATTATACATAAAAATCACAATTAAATGAATCACCTAGAAAACCAAATGTTGGCGTGCATACATAAATCCAGAAGCCAAGGAACATGGGACGAAAGAAGTGGAAATTGTAATTACTCGAGCTACAAAAATTGACTTAGTTGCTATTATAAGTTATTCTAAAATGGAAGAAAATCACATTAACATCTTGACTACGAAATTGAAAGTATATGTCTCAAATTGGAAGAATATTAAATATATATTTGATATTCTTTAGAAGCTTATTAATTTAAGGAGATGTCTTTATATCTTAAGAGAATTTATATATGAACTTCAAAAGAGATTATAGTAGGTCCCAATGATCACCATTGCAATAAATGTTAGATATTGAACATCAAGATCAGAACATTTAGAAACCTCCAAATTGACATCAATGTGCTTGGCATCTCAGCTGTGGATGCCACTAAATCATGTCAAACTCAAACAAAGGCAACATAGGGAAGACATGCAAAATTTCTGACAATGGTAAGGATTTAATTAAATAGAGGAAACTAGAGGTTAGTTTGGAAGTTGTTAATACTATGGCAGCATAGTCCATAAATTTTGTCCCCAATTACAAGTACTCTTGGGGATGTCTTTGTACTAATTAAAAAGGTTTAGTATTTCTCCCCCTCTGTTGTATCTTAGTCATTTGATTTGATTTAAAATAGTTTAAATTAACTTATGAAATTCAAATTATTTTGTATAATTTCTTGTTATTTTCTTTTGTTACCCTCTTTGTTATTTCCAGGCATTTGTTGTTGTTTTGAGAACATTCAACTTCTATACAAATTGTTATTTTTGTGCACCACAGATGGCAATGCAATTGTGTAGACCATATTGTGGTTGCACCAAAGTCCAATAAGTGTGATTTCAACCTATCTAGATTTCTAACCTAAGTAAAATTTCCATTTCTAAACCCTATTCTATCAGTAACAAATATTTCAAATTCTCATCCTGATGATGGATCAGGAGTGTGCTCCAAAATGTTGATTCAAAAATTCACACAATTTTCTACCAGAAGCTCTTTAATTACCTATAATGGAGTATGAAAATACCATGTCTTTGGTTGTGTTAGTAATTAATTTATCAAATCTCGCAATCCTTTTAGTAATTAAAGTTTCCTTCTTTTTAATAAACATAAAAATGCCAAATAAAGCAGCAACTCCACTTTAGTTTTTTTAATTAGGCCAAATTGTTAGTCTAGCTAGAACATTAGCATATTGTATAGGTCAATTTTCTTTAGTACTTTGAGTAGTTTAATATAAAAACACTACAATACCAAGATAGGAAGATAGCTAAGAAAGCAACTCCAAAAAGATAATTTTTAGTTGAACTTTCTATAACAGATTTATATGCATATAAAAGAAGCAAAGTGAAAGGAGCAGTGTTTTTAGCATAGAAAATAAAAATGGAGTCTATAAATCTATGGTGCATTTCATCCACAAATAATGTAGAGTTGAAAATTATCATCCTACACCAAATCTTTAGCACTAGTAAAAGACTAATTCCAAAAGCACGCACTGCTAAAATATCCCTGTGAATTCAGAGAAAGCATTCTAGCAAAATGGAGTTGTGGTTTTATTGAACAATAAAAATTACCATAATCATTTCCATCAACATAACCACATAAATAAATGTCAAAAAAAGGGCGGAAATGCAATGAAAAGGTGTTAGAAGAAAAATTGCATTCATAGTGGCTCACCCTGATTGGCTGACCATGAAAAATGTCCTTTTGCAAAACACTAGATGTTCCTGCATGAAAATGAAATCAAGTCAAAATGAAGCAACATTTGTAGACAAAGGAAAACCTTATCCAAATACAAAGGTCACATTCTGTTATTACCCTAGTCAACAATGTAAATAACAGATGGCATGGAAAATTTCAAAGGAAATGTTTTTGTTGACAATTCAAAGAAGGAATTTTTCTCTCAAAGCAACTAGGAAAATTCAAATGTTTGCCTAAATTTTATAGATTTACAAATAAGGTATCTAAAATAAAAATTAAGATGTTCATTGAATTTATTATTTAGCACTTGAGATTTATACAAGAAATTTCAATGAAACTAGCATCACATTTTATTTCATCAACTACATTGAACCCATATAGAAATGTGGCATTTGAAAGATCCTTCCAAGGATTCACTTGCAATAATTGTGCTTTTGTTCACCATATAGTAAAATACATCTTCAATTTTCATATAGATGTTGAATAAAATTTTAAAATACTTCCCAAAAAAAAAGAAAAAGCCAAAAAAGCAAATGTCATACAAGCTAAATTTGTATAGAACAACAACGCTTGGAGTTTTTAATCATTATGGACATCCATGCAATAGAAACCTTGTTTTTTCTTAAATTCTTTTCACAAGATGAAAAATAGAAATAAATGTTTAGACATACTGTCTAATACTAACTTAAATGAATGCAAAAAATAGTCATTTTTGAGATTACTGAACCCAACCTACATAAAACCATATGATCTTTTCTTATTTTGGAACCTAAGAATCTAGTTTGTGTATCATAGCCATTTAAGAAGATAATTCAATCAACAATGACTAATTTTCACTCACTAAAGTTGATTGCTACACTAACAACTTCAAATAACTAACCATTCTTATTCAAAAATAAAATCAGAAGCAAACTGGCTGAAGATTAAAAACACATACTTGCAAAGGTCAAGTTGAGGCCAAGTAATCTTTGAACATGGAACTCTCTCAGGCCATGACATTGTATACAGTATTGGCAATCGCATGTCTGGCCATCCCAATTGAGCCAAAACAAAGGAATCCTAGTAGATATAATTGATAAAAGCTCTATCAAACACATATGACATAAGTAGAAATGAAACATATAGTCCTAAACAAGAGAAATTTGTTATAATACATGTGTTTCTATCATTGAATGAATTATTGACTATGGGTTAATTATGATCTCAATATCATCATAGTCAGCTCCATAAAGATAGAGTGCTTCTATAACCTCAAGACCCTAGAATCACAAGTGCAAATTTCAAAAGGAAAATATCTTAACAAAATATTAAAAGAAAACATTCAAATACAATACAAACAAATCACAACAAAGAAAATATGTTATACCTTACTAAATAGTGTAGCAGAGTCAACTATATTCTTTTTCCCCATATTCCAGTTAGGATGCTTAAGAGCATCTATAACTTTCACATCCTTCAATTTCTCCACCAGCCAATCTCTGATGAGAAAATAAACCAGTTAACCATCATATATTTTCCTTAGGCCCAAGTCTGTGACAATCACTTCCTAAAAAGTCTTAGGTTCCATTTTTAAACAAAATATGCAACTTATGTCACATATAATGGATTAAGTTTAATCATAGCCCAAACATTAAAAAATAGCAATCTCTAGCTTTTAATATAAAATCACTAGCATATTCACTGAATAGTGAAATCCTAAACCTGTATGGCTTCAAAAAATACATAATGGATGCTTTCAGAGCTGATAAAAGGAAAATTCAAAATACAACAGAAGGCAATAAACAACCACCTATAAATGCCAAGCTAAATGAGAGAAGCACTAGAATGGCAATAAAATATGATTAATCACATTTATTCAGCACTTGGGGCCTTGGTTGTGGCAGATCAAACTAGCATACATTTCACCTAGTCAAATCCAGTTTGTTTCTTATTTTTTAAAAAAATACACAGGTTTTTCAATATACTATAATTTATTAAAAAACTGCCATTTGTATGATGTCAGATTTGATTTACCGTGGTTTTCCCATGTAATTGAGTTCCATCTACACTTTTAGTTTGACATGCTAATGCCACATAAATGTAATGCCACTATGGTCTAAGGCTTAAGCATTGTACATGATGCAATCTCATTAGCTTGAGTTCAACTTTGAAGTTGGCAACATAACAGCTCAAATAGTGACCTATAGAGGAGATATAAGAAAGTATTCAAACACAACTAGTCCTCTATCTATATTTCATTGCAATTTGAAGCTCATAGTAAATAATACAAGATGCTTTGCCAATTATATTCTATAGATGAAGTATTCCAGCATTCCAGTTATGAATAGTATTATGCTCAATATGCAGTTCTTATTGAAGCTTTGAGATCAACTAAGTATTCTCACCAAAAAATGTAGCATTCAGGGCTTCTATTTTAACCACTATTGTGTGACCCATGATGCTTGGGAAATAAATTTTGGAACTTCTTCCCTGTACTGAAGAGAGAAAATGAAAATACATAAGAGCAGGGAAATAAGTAACTGAATGTGAACAAGAACAAGATAGGTATAAAAAATATGAAAAAGCGAGGTTTTGACAAAAAACAACTTGCAAAAATTCAAGGAAATAAATTGATAGAGCAAAGTACATGCTTATATAAAAAATAAATCAACAAAACAAGTTTGAAAAAGATATCATGCAATAGAGAAGAACTAAGTGTACAACAAGAAATTAATAGGATGACTGCACAAAATATATGGAAATGCTCAGTTGTAGAATACTTACGCAAAATCCGAAGGACATAACCATTCAGTCACAAGGGGCTAAGCATGCTCCTTGTGAAAGAATGAAAGAGGTAGTTTGATTCCCTCATAATGCTACAACTATAAGTGAATAACAAAATCTCAAACCACAATCTTCTTGACTAATAATCAATTCAAAGTTCATGCCATTAAGATTACGATGTGTAGAAAATAGAGAGTTCTCAAACTCAAAGCCTAATGTATGGTAAAACATAACCTACAGGATAATATTAAAAATTCTAGCACATTTGGGAAAATCTACCCTATAAGGGACTAAGAGAGATTTTTCTTAGAATAATCATCATTCATCAAAGGACACAATATCCATGGCATTATCACAATTATGCATGAAAAATTATACTGTATATTTAATCTAAACTCCAAATACTTAAACTCATATGCAATTCATTCCAAGGAATCAACTCTTGGAATCAGAAAATCTACGAACCAAGTAGTACAGGGCTCATACACCATCCATTTGTTGGTGAGAAAATAATGGCAATGCAAAACCCACGAAGGATAGACTTCAATACAAAATCCAAAACTCTTAAAATAGTATTCAAGGAAAAAATATAGAGGATGGAATCTCCAATTGTATTCAATTAAATAAAACATATTCCAAAGGACAGATTGATTAGTGCACATAAAAATTAAAACAAAAAACTTGTATCTATACTATGTTGTCCAGAGGTCTTTAATGCACAACCCTTTGAGATAGCCCACGCTTCATAAAATCCCAATGAAGCTCCTTATGCCATCTGCCAGAAATGGACTTTCCATGTCACAAAAATCCTCAATGGAATTTAATTGGCAAGGGTACCAACAATATTATTATTATTATTATTCATTAAAAAAACAAAAAAATTGGCCAAATTGCTTAAAATATTAGTAAACCTTAAGTTTAAGCATAAAAGCATAAGAGTAGGAATTTTTTGCAAAATATGGGGAAAAACAGGGCAAATGGGGAAATTTGGTAAAATCAGAAAAACTAAGGAGATAGAGAGATGATTTATACCATGTCCTATATAGGCAAAACTGGTTGGTGGAATCCATTGTGCTGAGCTTGCCTATTTAGAAATTGTTTTTAACTCTTTGAGCATAAAGATTTAAAATAAATTTCTCAAGCTTCAGTTAACAACATTTGATTTTCAATGGAATCAAGGAGGTTATTGAAACTTTTACACCCTTCTATGTTCAAGTGTTGCAGCTGTGATAGGTTGCCAATTAATCAAGGAGGCTATTTAAATCTATACACCCTACCATGTTCAAGTGTTGCAGTTGTGACAGGTTTCCAATAGAATCAAGGAGCTTATTTAAACATCCACACCCTTCTATGTTCAAGTGTTGCAGCTGTGATAGGTTGCAAAACAAACTAGGGAGATTATTTAAACATCCACACCCTTCTATGTTCAAGTGTTGCAGCTGTGACAGGTTGCTAATGGAATCAAGGAGGTTATTTAATCAGGGAGCTTATTTAAATGTCCACACCCTTCTATGTTCAAGTGTTGTGTTGCAGCTATGATAGGTTGCTAATGAAATCAAGGAGGTTATTTAAACTGTGACAATATTTTATTTTTAAGTACTGCAGTTGTGATAGATTGTCAACAAAATCAAGGAGGTTATTTAAACCTTTAAAATTTCCTATTATATTCAAGTGCTATAGCTGTGAGAGGTTGATGATGGAATTGGGGAGGTTATTTAAACCTTTGCAACTTTCTATTTTCAAGTGTTGCAGATGTGACAAGTTGCTAATGGAATCAAGAAGGTTATTTAAACCTCTACAGTCTTTTATGTTCAAGTGTTGCAGCTATGACAGGTTGCCAGTGGAATAAGGAAGGTTATTTAAACCTCTATAGTCTTCTATGTTCAAGTGTTGCAGTTGTGACAGGTTTCCAATTGAATCAAGGGGCTTATTTAAACTTTTACACATTTCTATGTTCAAGTGCTACAACTGTGACAGGTTTCCAATGGAATGAGGGAGGTTATTTAAATCTATATACCCTACCATGTTCAAGTGTTGCAGTTGTGACAGGTTGCCAATGGAATCAGGAAGGTTATTTAAACGTTCACACCCTTCTATGTTCAAGGTTGCAGCTATGGTAGGTTGCCAATGGAATCAAGGAGGTTATTTAAACCATGACAATATTTTAGTTTTGAATGTTGCAGCTGCAATAGATTGTCAATAGAATCAAGGAGGTTATTCAAACCCTTAAAACTTCCTATTATGTTCAAGTGCTACATTTGTGATAGGTTTACAATGGAATTAGGGAGGTTATTTAAAACTCTACAACTTACTATTTTCAAATACTACAAATGTGACAGGTTGCCAGTGGAATAAGGAAGGTTATTTAAACCTCTACAATCTTCTATGATCAAATGTTGTGTCTGCAACAAGTTACCAATAGAATCAAGGAGGTTATTTAAACTTTTACACCCTTCTATGCTCAAGTGTTGCAGCTGTGATAGCTTGCCAATGGAATCAGGGATCTTATTTAAACCTCCACACTCTATTATATTCAAGTGTTGCAGCTATGACAAGTTTTCAATGGAATCAATTTCAACTAAGTTATTAGTTCTAGTTCTGGTTTGGGTTCAGATTCGAGGGTTTGGTTTTCTGGTTTGGCTAAAAAAAAATTGGGGGGGGGGGTTTAGTTCGTTTTGGGTTCATTAGTACAAAAAACATGTAACATGTATATATATAAGTAGATTAGAAGCATGAATTAGGATTAGAATATAACATAAGATCATATAAACAACAAAACCACCATAAACTTTAATGTCATTTAAAACATGCATGATAAATATTCATCATTGAAACTTGAATTGCGGTAGCTTGATATACAAAGTCTATTGATGCCAAGGTTTAATTTATATGATTTTGAAAAAAGAAGCCAACTAAGTAGAGTTAGTAGCATTCTTCAAAATTCATAATAATTTGTTTAGTACACTAGCCATTTTGATGTCTTCTTGCAATCTCAAACATTATTTTGTATTATTGTTACATTGGTCTTTAGAGTGGTAGCTTAATATAGCTCCACAATACAAAATCTGGTTTACCTGTGTAGTGTAACAGTGGTATAGGCAGATTTTTCTTTGAAAGAACCAAAGGGTGATTGCACAATTGAAGTGTATAAACACATCTTTTGGTAATATCAAGGATACTTTTTGAATCTTCCATGTATTGCTAATCTAAAAGGAAAGGTATTTTTCCTAATCTGTATGCAACCATGCTTTTGACATTGTCAAAAAGAGAAAAACTTCCCTAATGATGCAAAGGCATGGCCAAGCAGTTCTAACTCTCCACATGAGAAGAGAGATGTTGGAGAGAAAATCAAGTCAGTGAGAACAGAAGTGTAATGTGTTTTACTTTTAGTTTGTAGGATTCCTTTATTTCTCTATAGATGTTGGATAAATTCTCAATTCAATGATGCAGAACAATTTTTGAAAAAAGAAATTTGTGTCACAATCTGCTTTCAATCCAACAAGAAAAATGAAAGCTTAGCCTCTTGGAATGAAAATGTTTATTTGGAAAAAAAATGAATAAGAATGAGGTAGTTAAGGTGTTTAGATTGATTTAGAGGTCACTTTTAGGGTTCCCTTGGGTGTGGGTCAAAGTGAAACTCCATAAAACATTAAAAAAAATGCTCAAAAAACACTTTTTGGATGCTTTGCTTGACATCTATGCAAAATGTGGAAGCATAGAGAAAGCATGTGAAGTTTTTGACAAAATTCCTCGAAGAGATGTCATCTCTTGGATTGAAATTATCGTTGGATATGCACAAAATGGATTTGTTGAAAACACTTTAGAAACATTCAAGCAAATGCAATTGGTAGGTATAAATCCAAATTCCACAACCTTTAATTTGCTAGCATCTTTCCTACTTGTGCAAAAAGGGGGCTTTGGAACAAGGTATGAACATCCATCAAATCATAAAGAATAGAGTAATTTTTTTAGATATTGTAGTTGCAACTGCCCTAGTAGACATGTATGCAAAATGTGGAAGCATAGACAAGGCATGTGAACTGTTTGACAGAATGCTTGAAACAGATGCCATCTCATGGAATACGATGATTGCGAGATATACACAAAATGGATTTGTTGAAAAGGCTTTAGAAACTTTCAAGAAAATTCAATTAGCAGGTGTGAAGCCAAATTCCATTACCTATGCCAGCATCCTCCCTACCTATGCCAAAATGGGAGCTTTGGAGCAGGGTATGAACATCCATCAAATCAAAATATATGGGGGATTTTTGTCAGATATTATGGTTGGAAATTCTCTGTTAGACATGTATGCAAAATGTGGAAAAATACACAAGGCACACAAAATCTTTGATGGAATACCTCAAAGAGATGTCATCTCGTGGAATATAATTGCAGGATATGCACAAAATGGATTTTGCAAGGATGCTCTCAAAATATTTGAATTAATGAAGCACTCTGAAACATAGCCTAACATTGTAAGCTTTGTTTCTATTATCGGAGTATCAGCAGGATTGTTCTTTTTGTCCCACCAAAATTTACTTCTCCTGCCGATGAATTATGTGCCTAAGTTTTATCGGTGTATCGGAGGGACTGAGCTTTTTGTCCCATCAAAATTTACTTCTCTCGCCGATGAATTATGTGCCTAAGTATTATTGAAGGATCAGAGGAATTGAGCTTTTTGTCCTGCCGATATTTGTTTTTGAGAAACCACACAATGATTCCCACTGATGTGCTAGTTGGATGAAGAAATTTAAGGTGGATGAAGTGGGCTTAGGATAGCATGCCAAAATTTGGGCTATGTTTCGGTCAGTTGTGTGTTCAAAAAGATGTGGTTCTTTTGGTTGTTTCCTTCCACATTTCTGTATTGGGACACCTACATGCTTTCAAAATACATCTGCTTTGTTTGTCACATTGATGAAGGAGATAATTGTGGTTGTAGTTCCTCTATTTTTGAACTATTGTGATTTAGAATGTGACAGTGTTGCAGTAGTAATGGAGGGAGGGATATGTAAAAGTATAACTCTGTATGTCAAGAGGTGTTAGGGATTGTGTAAATTTCCCTATTATGTTTAGCTTTTTAAGCTCTAGTCCATTCATTTTAACTGAATATAAGTCCATTCAAACACATTTGAGTTAATTGTCTAGTAAATCTGCATTTATCTCTAGGACCTCATATTTGGGAATTTTCCTTTCATAAACTTAAAAGAATTCCATTATGAATAGATTGATATCAAGTTTCTCTTTGCCTACTGAATTAAGGTTCTAATCTATATTTCCTAGGTAAACTGTGTCAAGGAATATGAGTAACAACTAAAATTGGGCATGTATAATGGAAGTTTGTATGCCCCTTTTGTTTCATTGAATTTATATACATGTTGAACCTATTGTGTTGTCATCATTGCTCAGTGATGACTTAAAATTTGGTAGATTAGTTGATTCCCATGACTAGGGAAAACTTGTTCATTATTTCCTTAAATTTGAACACAAGAATGGGAGTTGGTACAAAGAGTACCCTGAGATATAGTTTGTGACTATTTGGGCTCAAGTAGTTGTTGAATTTTGAAGTCTTTCCAAATAGGTAGAGATTTGAGATCACTCTATCTAAGCCCATTTTCAACATGGTTCCTTCATATTGTCTCATGAAAACATAGAAATCACTCTTGGCTTGTTTGCAGAATAGTTGATTTTGGAGTTATGCATAATATTGAAAATAATGAGTGTCAGCACCTTAACAACAAATTGTTGAAAGCCTGAAAGTATCATTGCTATCCATTGTGCAAGCTAGTTCTATGTCATGGATCTAATGATGGTTATTTTGTAAAGATCCATCCAAATTTTCCATTGGAATATTTTAGAAGCTTGAGCTTAAGTAGCAACTACAAGCAGTGGCTCCAGATGGACTCCCCAATTGTTGTAATGGAGAATGGATAGTTTTCATGTGTTGTGTGTGAAGTGCTTTGATTGAAGATGCAATGGGTGACACACTCTTTCACACAAAAAAGAGTAGAATGCACTAGAAGCAGGTGCTAGGCACTGTGGATTCTTGAACATGATGGTTGGATATTTTTAGCTGCCTAAAGGAAACAAGTGAGATGATGCTCAAGCAATGATCCATAAGAATTAGTAAAACATTGCTCCTCAACAAACAATTAATAATTCAATTAGATTTGGAAAAATAATAGGATTTTCTATATATAGGGGAGAGGACCTAGTAGCTGAGCACCCTAACTTTGTGCTTCTCAATATCCTACATTCAATCCCAATTTTTTACAGTAGCTTACCTAACAAGTCCCCTACTTATAACTAAGGTTTCAAGGCCACATCATCAAATATGATGCCTCATCAACATGCTTTTTTTCAAGGTGTCCAAAAAGGACAAAAAATAAGTGAGACCGATAGTTGTGCACTAAGTCATGTTTTATTGGTGCACTGATGTGGAATCACATGATTTGTTACTTTTTAGATCTAAGGAATACATTTCATTCAATTATGGGTAGTCATCATCAACACTAACAACTTTAAAGTCACAACTATTGGTCCAATATTGTTAAAAAAAGTAGGCATTAAATCAACAAATGCTATAACAACTATTGGAACATGCTCAAGTATTGGGTCCTCTCCCCTAGTGACAAAATTGTAAGGCAATTTTCTCCCTGCCTACTGGCAGTTTTGTTTATGGCAGTGTCAGGAGCAGTTGAGATTGGGACAACAGTGTTGCAAAGTGGTGGTTTTGCCTGAGTCCTATAACAAGTATAGTAATGACTGAGAAGTTGCTTATTCCACTTCTAGATTGTGGTCCTTTAGTAAAATAAGCAAACATTTCCCATTGTAAATATGAGAGTGTAGGAAGTGAGTAAATGCAAATTTACTATTTAGTTGTTTGTAAGTTGGGGAACGTAAGGTGACAAAGAGTTGAGGGAAGTGTAGCATTAGTTGTTTGTTGCAAGAAGACTCCAATTTATGATCCTTATAATTGCCCAAGCCAAAGGGAGGGGAAGTGATCCATACTTTCAAGTTGGTTTTCCCCACACTGCAGTTTCCAAGTTAAAGTTCTTTGTGATTGTTGGCTTCTATTTGATTTCTATTGTTTTAAGTATTTCTTTATTCCCAACAACTGTACACATTATTAGTGGTACAAAAATACATGTAATCTTGTATCCTTTGAAGTCTAGTTCAGGTAGGAAGAATGATATCATTTGTATCTAATTTCAAGCAATTAGAAACTTCAGAAATTATAGATCATATTGATATTACACTACTTTAATATTTATATATATTGGAAGTGGTTGTGTTAACTTCTTTTACACTAAAAATGTCCATGAAAGAAGAATTTCAACCTTATGAATCAGATATTTCTATTTTCAAATGGAGCCAAAAAGTACTGATGATGGCTAGAAAAAGCAACGAAAGCCTTGTAAAACAATTTTCACGTTGGATTATGTGATGGAATCCTAGGATGACATCACCAAGCAACAAGAGCTTGTGTCAAAGAACCAAGTGATCATGGACATGGTGGTTTGTGCTTGAACCAATAACTTGGACTAAAAGAAAAGTAACACCATGAAGATGAGGAAGACGGGGAAGAGTTTATGGACGAAAAATCTTAGCCCAAGGAAGACAAAGGAAAATATAAGGTATCTTCATCCTTAAAACATTACCCAAAGATATCTTCAAACACAGACTGTCTTTAACCTTCCATAATGGCACTTTTTGATCACCAAAACACAAACTTGAGTTTTTATGGCACAACCAATAAAATCCATGCTTAATTCATCTTTATATGAGTTAAAACAACCAAATAAAATTCTTCACAAGGTCCAAGAACTCAGACTTCTTAATTTAGTTATAGTTCCTTCATTAACTGGCATATATGCTTGTAGTACTCCATTTACACTCAGTCAGAGATAAATTTTATTGTACTCCTCATTTCAAGATTGTGATTACCTTTTTGGACACTCATTTGAGAGTTTTAAAACATATCCAAAAATCAATATATGTTGTTTTGAAAAGAAGTGCTCAAATTAGGACTTTTCCGTTCAAGCAACTAGGCCAATTAGGCCACTCTTACAAAGGAACACCCCTCAAAATTTAACCTCAACCTCTAACCACCACAAAAAGTCTTGAGTTAGGTTTCCAATAGACCAAATACACGTTTTGAATTAAAATTAGGGGGTTTTGACTCACCAAAAGACCAAAACTCAAATTTTGCACCAAAAGGGCTTGTAACCAAGGGTGGGTTATTGAAAGTACACCTTCCCAACTCCTCCCAACTCTGAAAATCACTCAAAAACATCGAAATATACCTGTACATACTTATCCAACCATTAGCCATAAGTTTCCAAGTGGATTTCTTCTAACCCTAGCCATGAGGGTCTTCAAAGAGATCAAAAACCACACTGTAGCAGCCTAGGGCTTTCTAAAAAAAGGAATAAAAACTCATTTCTTTACCCTGAAACTTGGATAATATTTAAGAGTATGTCCTTACATATCTTCACACCAATTTTTAGGATATTTCATTAGAGAAATTAAGAGTTATTGAATTTTTATACCCTACTGCAATCTTCAAATCTGAATCTCACCGCCTAGAGTAAATTTGATATATCTGGAGCAAAACTTAATGAAATTGCATGAAAAAAAATGGAAATAGAAGGTGATTGACTCTACTATCACTTAAAAACATTTATCCATGCATTTGATCTTGTAAAAATCCGTACGAGGGTCTGAAACAATAAAATTATGTAGAAAATGCTTAAAAAACAGAGTTCTTTATTCAATCTTTAAAATTCAATCACCCACAAGGTTTCAAACGTACAATGGAATTTTTAAAGGAATTTAAAACATGAATTTTCACCTTCTAACTACTTTCTAACTACCTCCCATCGTTTTAGACTCTTATGACTCTTCATCTTCTAAATGTTGCTTTATGCAACTTTTACATTTTTTGCAAATTTTACCATGTGTTGACACCTTTAGAAACCTCTCAAAAAATGGAATTAAGACTTAAATAATGACCTATACCTATGAGAAATGGTCCATGAGACCATAATACAATGGTTTATCATCAACATTTGATTGTCTTTCAAAATTTGTTCCTAGGACTCATGATGGTGTCATGGTGCTCCTGCACCACATTACACCTACAGTTGATCATTATGTGTACATGGTTGACCTTCTTGCCCATGTTGGATATCTTGAGGACACTCTAAAATATATCATTAAGAAGCCAGTTAAACCTATGGTGGTTGTGTGGATTTGTTTTCTTGCTTCCTGTAGGTTACATATGAATATAGGCTTAGGAGTATTTATAGCCATGCTACTCTTCAATTTGGATCCTAAAAATACTGGGACTTAAACATCAATCAACATTGAAAGTCCAGATCAACTTGCCTCAAAGATTAGTGATTACAGCCAATTGGTGGATGGATAAAGTGTTGAGTGGTTTTATTCACTGAAGTGCAAACATCATTGAAATCCACTAGTTCATGCCATGTGGACATATCATATGCACCTAGCCTCCTACTTTCCATCAATGGCCACAATTTTCTCCTCTTAATATTGACACCTTCAATACATGGTTGAGGAGATTGGTAGCTCGATCTACTAATATGCTACAATACACTAGATTGTGCCAAGTAGCCACCATTACCAAAGAAGGACCCTAACACAGACTTGTTGCACCTCTATCCCAATAAGGATCATACACCTCAACATCCCTTTGAAAAAGGCTCCATGTTGGAGATGCCCATGCTAACAATAGAGACCTTTTTGGAAAATCAATATGTGGAAGGCCACAGTATGATTCCAATGGAGAAGGAATAATATTAACAGGTCACAATGAGCTGCAATATTATTTGTCCCTTATGAATCAACAATTACCAATTGAGATCCAGTTTATCTCAAAATTAGTAGATCATTTAAATGCAGAAATTGTCCTAGGTATAGTTCAAAATGCAAGGGAGGCATGCCCGTGGTTGGGACACACTTATCTTTACATTTGCATGCAACAAAACCCAATTCTATATGGTATATTTGCTAATGCTTTACAGAAAGACAATACCTTAGAAGAGAGAAGGGCAGACTTGGTAAGCATAGCTGTGATTTTCAATTTAGTACATAGTAATTTTACTACAGTATTGTTAGACAAGTATGACCCTTGCATTTTACTTTAATGGTACTTGTGAGTGCTTCTGATAATTGAACTCTTGATGCTAATAGATACATTCAGCTGCAACTATCTTGGACAAAAGTAATTTGGTGAAATATGATTGGAAAAGTGGATATTTCTAGATTAATGATCTAGGACGAATAGCTAGTTATCACTACATCACTCATGGGACAATTGCTACTTATAATGAGCACTTGAAGCCAACAATGGGTGATATTGAATTATGCTGATTGTTTTCATTAAGTGAAGAGTTTAAATATGTGACAATAAGAGAAGAAGAGAAGATGGAACTTGCAAAGCTCTTAGACTGTGTTCCTATTCTAGTGAAAGAGAGTTTGGAGGAGCCAAGTGCCAAGATCAATGTTTTTCTCCAGGCTTACATTTCACAACTTAAGCTTGAAGGTCTCTCCCTCACATTTGATATGGTGTTTATTACTCAAGTATGTATTTATATTGAAAACCTGTGTAGCACAAATCATAACCATTTTATCAATTTATAAGTTGGTGACTTGAATTTTGTATCCTTTGTAATACAAATGATAACCATTTTCTTCCTTTTTATAAGTGGGTATCCTAAGGATTTTGTGTTGTCAACAAAAATTTAAATTTAGCCCTGAGGATGTTGTGCATGTCCACCCTCCTACTTCTATTTCTAACCATACAACCCATCCTTAAGTCCTATCTTCTCCAACTCATTCACCTTTGCTAGACAGAAGGAATTTACAATTTGTTGTGGAAGTTGTTGGATGATGCACACTATATAGTTCTAAATACATTCTTTTTTTTGGTTATGTGTTGCAGAGTGCAAGTTGCCTCCTTAGAGCAATTTTTGAGATTGTCCTAAAAAGAGGATGGGCTTAGTTAATAGAGAAGGCACTTAACCTATGCAAGATGGTTGGAAAGCACATGTGGAGTGTTCAAACTCCACTTCGAAAATTTAAAGGCATTCCAAATGACATATTGACCAAAATTGAGAAGAAAGATTTAGCTTGGGATCAGTATTATGATCTTTTAGCCCAGGAGATTGGAGAGCTCATTCATTTTCCAAAGATGGGAAAAACCATTCATAATTTTGTGACAAACTGATTAAAAAGGACTGTAAATACCTAGGTTTGAATAGGATTGAAGTGCCTGAAATAAACCACATTTTTTCTAAAATGCAACAATTTAAACAATAATTACCTACTAAAAGCTTACCTCAAAAAGTGGTTTGTCTCTCTGAGCAGACCCATCCACAACACGTTCTCCATGCTTCTCCTTAGCCTCCTCCAACTGACCCTCATCAAAACCTTATTTTTAGGTTGTAGCTTGCCAAATTGGAGAAGTGAAAGGTCAATACCAACGAAGAAGATTTTGGAGGAGCGAGAAACCAATAGTGATGAGGAAACTACAAAAAAAATGTAAAAAACATCCCAAAAATTTTCTTTTTTAATTTTCTTTGCATAGTGGCAGGGAAACCAATAGTGGCGGGGAGAGTTTGCTTTGCTTTTATTTTTCTTTATTTCTTGGTTTTGGTTTTATTTTTTCAAGTTTATGATTAACTTTATCTTTTTTAATTTTCTTTCCATTTCTCTCTTTGTAATTTTGATTAGTTAAATTTTTTATTTTTATTTTATTTTAGTTTATTATTATTTTTCTTTCTTTATTTCTTCTTAGTGTTTATAGTTTGGTCTAATATAATATTTATTTTTTCTTGCTTTATTATTATAACATAATAATAATATATATTACTTATTAGCAATAATAATTAACCTATTATTTAGCTTTTGGTTGTTCTTTTTGCCTTCTTTTTTTATTATTTTGTTACTTTTTTTCTTCCTTTATTAATTTATATTTTCTTGCTTTATTGCTCAAACTTTTAAATTAGCATTTTTGGTCTAATTCTTTCATTGCTTGGTTTTTTGGTTGATTTTTTAAGTCTAAGGTTGCTTTGGTTTGATTTTTTCCTCTTGTCTTGTCATTGCCTTATACTTTATTTCACATGCAACCCATCCCTCCTCCTTAATTCCCTTCTCTAACCTTTTTAGGCTTTCCTTGGTCTGCATCTTATCATTTTTCTCTTGGTGCTCTCTTTTTCATCTTGATGATGGATCACAAAGTGTGATCTGAAATGTTGATGCAAAAAACTAACACACAATCAAATCTAGAAATCTTTTGCAATTAACAATATGGATTGTGGAAACTTATTATCTTTAATCCCAAAAATTCATTTAATCATCTTGAGCTCTATAAAGGAGTAATACTTATTGGATTATGATCAAATTTGAAAGAAAAAAGAATAGAGGAGTAATAGGCATTTATTTAGTCATTAATTTAGCCAAATATTTAGTCATTTAGTTATGATTTTACCTAATTATAAAATTAGTCACTTATAAATGACCAAATTAGTCATTTATTTTCAAAATACTAGTAGTCTTAGTCACATGACTAAAATTTTTAGTCACAGGACTAAAATTTTTAGTCATGTGACTAAAATTTTTAGTCACGTAGTCATTTATTTTCCAAATTCTACTAGTGTAATGACATCTTGTAAAGGTGTTGTGAAGTGTTGTAAGATATTTTTACATTCTTCTTGAATCTATTTATTGCAATTCACCTAAAAATCACCTTTTTATTCATAATCAAGTCCTATTTTGAAGTGTTGTAAAGTATTGTAACAAGATTTCATCTTTTTCTAGGAACATCTTCACTAGTTATCCCTTTATCATGCTTTATTTGGCCCCTTTATGGCCTCATATGCTTTAATTAAGTCTATTTTTCAATGTAATCCTGATAAACAACATTAAATGCAACATATTTCTCGACACCTATTTTCAAGTCCTAGGTGGGACCCATTTTCCATGGATGGTGAATGAGTCCCCCTTGGCTCCAAATTCAAAAATTTTAAAATTTCCTTTTGGGTTTTTATTCAAAAGCACTTGATGTCGACTTGTGATGAGCTATGAATGGTTAACTAAGGCACAAGTGTGTATAAATATGTGATTTTCACTTCATTGTACATCCTCCCATAATCTACTCATCCATTGAAGCATTCCATCTCACATTTCAAGCATCCAAGAATTTTACATCTTTTCAAGCACTATTCAAACACTTTGAAGCAGCCATTGACATTACTTTAGACTTGCATCATCAAGGGTTTGGTAAGTTAATAGCAATTGCATGTTGTTAGTTTATCATTCCTTTGCATTGCATTATTTTATTAAGGGTTTGATTACCAAAAGTGGGGTTTGACCAAGGAAAACCCCTATTCACTAACCTTAAACCATTTTCCCCCTATGGCATGTTTGTTTGGGGCCTTTTATATGAAGATTTGATAAAAAATTTGGTGTTGAAGATTGTTTTACAAGTCAACTAGGTGCTTCAAGTCAACTTAAGTCTATTTCAAGCTTGGAGAAGGTTTTCTATCCATTCCCTATAAAATTGACTTTGGCAACCCAACAAGCAGTGATTTTTAGATTTGATGTTGTAGAGTTGTCTCTTGATTTTTTAGAAATTTGGGAGAGGAATGATTCACCATCTGTGGCGAATCAGTATCACCTTAGGACTAAAAATCTGAATTTTGTTAGATTCTGGATCCTAATAGACAGAAACTTGCTTTCGACAATTTTTCACCAAGAGGAGGACTAATTCGCCACCCTAGGTGAATGACTCGCTTTGAAAAATCAATGATTTCAACAAGCATCCACAACATTCCAAATTTATCATAATTTTTCCAAGTGCTCTCTTTTTTTTCTTATTTCTTTTTGTTTTGTATATTTCTTCATTTACTTCATTGTTTGCATATCACAATGTGTTTTCAAATATAGCTTTAATTTAACTCTTGCATTCATTTTCATTCATTTAAATTAGTAAATTGCATTTATTTAACTTCATTTAGGTTAGAAAACATCACACATTTCATAATTTGAATGAACCATTAGCATTTTTTTTCGTATCTCGCTCCTTTTAGGTGAAAAACCCTCAAAAACAAAGAGTTGTCCATAGGAGCAAAAAAATCAATAGTTCATTTTGGTGAACCTAAATTTTGAGCACTATGCATTTATGATTTCATTCACCTATTGCATCCTAGTTTAAATTTGTATTAACATTCATTTAGTATATTGTTTTCTTTTTGCATTCTCAGACTTTTTATCTTGCATTAGTGAAAACTTCATTTAGATTTCATTTTTTCATTGCATCTCATTGAAAAAACTAAAATCTGTATTCTATATACTTGATTTCATTTTTTGGAACATTAAAATCATCTTAAAAATTATGAAAACACATAAAAACATCATACTAGGACTTATTTGCCACCTAGGGAAAATCAGTCCCTTTGCACTTGTTAAACAACATTTTTAGCATTTTTCTGGCATTTTTCTGTATTTCTACTTTCTATAGTTAGATCTTAGTTACACTTAGCACCATTTCAATTTTTTTCATTTCCAACTTTTAGATTAGTTTGCATTCGCATTACTTTGCACCATTTCAATTTTTTTCATTTCCAACTTTTAGATTAGTTTTCATTCGCATTCACCCCTCCTTTGTGGTACTTGTATGAGTGTGTGGTGCCCCATTAATAATACTTTAGTGAGACAAAGTTCTACACTCATGGCAGGTCCCATGATAGCACTTTCATTGTGGACCTTGGGATCTTACGAGCTCCTACTCCTAGTATGGACAATGGTGCATTAGGCCTTGAAAATACCACTTCTATGCCTTCACCTTTCCATCCAATGAATGTTGGCAACCAAAACAACTCCCTCCCACAAGAAAAGTTCATTAATATTCATGAGGATTTTACACATTTAAAACAAGACTTGTCACTTGAAAACATTTCCACCACTGCCATACCTTCCATTAACAATCTTCATCATTTGTTTGAAATTGATGATGGTTTGCAAGTGATGAAAATATTTTTGAGATTTACAATAAACATTCCTCTTCTAATAAAAAATCCACAACCATCCTTGTATGCCAAGGATGACCTCAAGTTCCTCCTCCTTCAAGCATAGCTTCAATACCAACTTATACCAATCCATAAATCCATACAACTATGCATCAAGTTAATTATGTAGCTACCTCTTTCTCAATTTCCACTAGCATTCCTACTTCTCTTGTGACATCACAAGTCTCTTCCACCACCTTCACACCCCATAGTATTCCTTTCACTTCCCCTCACATCACCTATGTGCTCCATCACCATTTTCCCTTCCACCTCAACCCACATACCCTAATCCCATTCTTACACAACTCCTTACCACTGTTTCATCCATGCAACATCAACTTTCCACTATTAGTCAAGGTCAATCTTCTCCACCTACATATCATGTCCGTAGTATCCATTTAGCATTAGAAATATTACATACCCCGATGCCACAAGGGATAGAAATGCCTCAGTTTGAGAAATATGGAGGAAAAGGAGACCCTGTCAACCATGTTAATGCCTATATACAATTTTGTGTAGTGACTTCATCCTTGATTATAAACTGTTAGCCAAACTATTTCCAAGGACCTTGAAAGACACTTCCTTAGAATGGTCTTCCAACTTGCCTAATCATTCCATCCGTTCATTCAATGAATTGGTGGATTCTTTCATAAGTCACTTTCAAATTCAAATGACACCTAAAAAGACAATGGTTGACCTTATGTAATGTAGACAAAACACAGATGAAAAAGTAATGAATTTTATCTAACAAGACCAATCCATGTATGCTCAAATTGATGTCAAGATTCCTGATGCGCAACTACAAAAGATGTTTATCAAAAACTTGTGCACACACCTTTAGGATAAATTAACAATGATGAAATTCCCTTCGTTTATGTGTTTATGTAGAACATTTTGTAAATACCATAACTTAGTTTCAAGTTGTGATTCAAAATCCACTTCTAACTGAGCGGACAAACCTAAACACAACAATCAAAACCAACATAAAACACAATTTTTTTGGAAACCAAATAGAGGCTTTTATAGTTTAATCTGCCTCCTCAACCTCAACCAAAGCCAACCCAACCCATTCCAAATCTAGTGGTAATTGTTAAAGAAGTGGTGCCTTATACCTATGGTGACTCAAAGATATAGTTTACTTCCCTACCTGATACCCTTCATAACACAATGAACCAATTAATTCAATAATGTCTTCTCACTTTTCCACCAATTTGACTACTTAATCCAAACCAACCCTTACCACCCACCTTCAAACATAATGCTTATTGGCATTTTCATCACCATAATGGACATGACACTGAATATTGCAAGCATCTAAAAAATTTAGTTCAAGACCTCATTGATTCATGCCATCTATCCATTATGCATGTTAATGATCAAGGGAATAAGTTTGTTGCACCCCCTAACTAGAATTTGAAAATTTTCACTAATCCCATGCCCAAACATACTACCTCATTTGTCAAGGCTAGTGAACCTTCAACCATTGATGTATTGACTGTTGATACAAACAATGAACAACATGATACACCTCCCCCTATTACTACAAAAAGTCCTATGGATGAACTAGTGGCTATGATAGATGTTATCCCTCGTAAGGTCCAAACCACTAAGTCTCTTGATATCACTTTTTTTGCTGAAGACATACTAAAAAACTTCTTGATGGTCCTCTCTAGATAGTTGGAAGAATTTATGATAAGCCCACTAATGGGATATTCATATATCCCACTTGTGGTGATAATGTGATCAGAGAGGAGTTTCTCGTATTACATTAGCTATATCAAGATTAATATAATAAACCAACTACATGGATTAAGACACATACTAGTTTTGCATGGCCTACAATCGGATCAATCATGCTACCCTTACAGATAGGACCTAAAACTTTGGAGGTAACATTTTCAATTATTCCACATCTAACCAATTTCATTTGTGGCTAGGCCACCCTTGGCTTCACTCAATGAAAGTGGTCTCATCAGTTTGTCACAAATGTTTGAAGTTTCCACATGACAATGAGATAGTCACCATGCACCATAGTGGCTTTAATCCCTTATCGTATAAAGGTAATTTTTCATTGGAAGCCTTTTAGCCTACACTATGGAACCCATAAACCCTTGAAAGGATTTATTCTTCATAGCTTATCAAAAGTTTAAAGCCAAAAATATCACTGAATTGTCTCTTCATAACACATCCCCATCCATTTCCACACCTCCTATCATAGACGAAACCATGCTTCAACTTGAGTCTGACATTGAGAAAATGATACAACCTCCTAAACAACCACCCCTTGATACTTCCTTGCCATCATTTAAATGACCAAGGGAAAATGAAACCACTCCTGCCATGCCTCATTTCCTTAAACAAGTGTATAAAGCCAAAGAGAAAGTGGTTGATCCATCCTCTTCAGTTTCTTTTGTTCTTCCCTCTTCAAAAGAAAAAATAACCTATGATGACTCAATATGCTCTTACACCTCAACAACTCCATAATATAATTAAACAAAACTGCAATGCTAGGGAATGAAGGCATCATCATTGTTTCCTTGCTCATCAATCTCACATAGAAGAAGATAAAGAAAATCAACCTTTACCTTTGACTGAATTAATAGATGACCACCCTCCTTCTCCTAGCTTGCCACATGACAATCTAGTGCAACCTTTGCAAGAAAATGAACCAATCCAACAACCTTAGCTTTTGATACATCCATCCTTAGAAATCACCCTTCGTGCACCCATTTTCATTAATCTTGATGATGATGATGATGATGATGTGACGATAGAAAAAATAGATGAAGTGCATAATGATTTAAACTCTTTATTTTCATCTACAATGAGCTTAAATGATAAACTCTCTCCACCAAGTGAAAATCTCGGTACAGCTCCTAGTTCGACATTTGCAATTATTCCCTTGGACAGTCAACCACCCTCACATTATATTGAACACGATTGGGAGGCAGATGACTTGTTATATGGTTGACTTGCATTCGCTTAACTATCCTTTTTTCTTTTCTCCTTTTATTTTCCTTTTCATGTCTGTAATATGTTCCTTCGTATCTTGTGTTTGATGTTTTCTCTCTCTTTATACACTTCTTCTAGATGTACCTCTATTCTTTTATTCATCATGTATTATCTTTTTCACTTTTGTTTTGTGTTTTCCTTTTAGGGATGATACAAAGCGTAGAGACACCCTATGTCTCTTCCATGTTGACCCAAAAGGTCCTTGTCTTTTTCTCTTTTTGTTTTGTGTTTTCCTTTTGGGGATGATGCAAAGTGTAAGGATGCCCTATGTCTCTTCCATGTTGACCCAATCGGTCCTTTTCCTTTTCTTTTTTTTTCTTTTTTTTTTTTGTTTTTTGTTCTCTTTTTGGGGATGATTTGCAAGGAATTGATACCAAAATGTCTCATTCATGTTGACCCAAAAGCTTTTTAATTTTCTTTTACCTTTTTTCTTGTGTTTTCCTTTTGGGGATGACACAAAGTATCGGGACCACAATGTCTCTTCCATTTTGACCCAAAATGGACTTTCTTTTTCTTTCTTTTTTAACTCTCTTTGTGTCCTTCTAGTTCTATGTGCTTTGGGGAATGATGAAAGTTCTATTCTCTTTCATAAAAAAATTGTAGCAATGGACATACTGACCCCAAATCCATAGATCCCTTATGTGTTTGGTGTACTTTCTTTTCTGGGGGGAAACTCCCTTTATTTGTTTTTCATTTTTCTTTGACATGATGTCACCTCACTTTGAAACATATTAATTGGCATAGGCCTTTCCTAGTTGTCTCTTATTTATTGTTTTCTTTTTGAATTAACCTTCCCTTTGCTACTTTAAAGTAATTGCTCATAGAATGATGTGTAGCAATTCCTTTAAAGTGGGGGGATACATTACCATTAATTCATTTGCATTCTTCGTTCCTAGTGTAGCCTTGTCATTTACGTTATGTGTTTCTCACTTTGTGTATGACATTGGGTGTGATATCCTTCATAAGTGTGGGTATGTGCAAGATCATCATGGAAAAAAAGGCCATTAAGTAGCAAAAAAATTAGAAAAATCAGAGTTAGGCAACTTGACGTAAAAATTTCAATAAGTTATCTATATTATTTCAAAATATGTAAGAATAGAATTTGTAGAAAATTTAATTTAGTTTCTAAACTACTAGGTTTGTTTTAAAAAAAAATCTATTTGGTGAAAATTTGAAATTTCAATGTAGTAGTTCTTAAATTTCAGGGAAAAAATAAGTAGGTGTTTGTCTAACCACCCTAACCACATATATAAGATTTTAGATATAAGTAGAGGACTCATGTCTCAATGTGATGCATATTTTCTTATAATTCTTTTCCAAGTAAATAATTAATTATGGATTTTTTATTACAAATTTTTAAAAACATAAAAACTTGTATGTTTGACCACCTTAACTTGGTCAAAAATTCATGAAATTCAATTTTTCTTTTTTTAATCCCATAGTATGTGAAGCATAGAATGTGACAAATATTTTGGATTCAAAAAATGTGATACCATTTGAAAGCTATAGATGTTTTTCAATCAATATAACAATCAGGACTTTGGTCATAATTTGAATAGAAAATGAATAATAATTACTTATTAAATTCAAAGTAAAGCATAATTTATATTAGTGGAAAGTTGAGAATCTCCTTTGAAAACCCTTTTCATTTTATCAATTTTGGATAAAAAAGTGTTATCAGCCACATACCCATCATATTGCCACTTTTTGGCCCATCATGATCCTGCACATACCCGTGTGATCTTTTTAAGCATATTACATTCCTCTTGGTGGCCTGATGTAACACACTACATCCCCTAAGTTGTGAACATATCATTCTTTGATTGTTACTCTCTTGGAAACATTGGACACAATGTTCCCTAAGTGACTGACCTTGCATAAACTGAACAACACTCCTTTGAACACACTTTACATTTTTTCATTTTTGCCTTTTTGCCACCTTGCATAACACAACTTGCATGACTATGCTACTTTGTATTTTTGTTCATAACATTGTTCCTTGGGGTGCCTTGTTAAAGTTGTCAATGGATACAACTTTAATATGGTTGAGCGAGAAGCCCACCTAGTGGCATGAATTTTACCCATAACCACTTTTGTGTTTGTGAGTGCATACCAACTAGCATATGTATCTTACCCTTTTTGGATTTCTCACCTTATGGACAACCAGTTCTATGGCCTCAGAGTGAGTACATTTAGGCCTTCTCACTTGGAGAACCATTACATGTTTTGTTGTCCCATAGTGAGTACACATTCTCTTTTTCAAACAATCAACCTAGATCTAATCAACAACTAGTTGGATTGATGATTGAAGCTTCATTTGATTCATGTCTCAACACTTGTGTGTTCCTTTGTTCTTATGCTTAGTTTTCCATGGGATATTAATCTTGGGGGCTTGATCATCACTCTTATCGTCAACATTCCATCTTGCTAGCCTAAGTGCATTTGAACCCTTCCCTCAATGTTCATGGCTACTTTAGTGTGAATTTGAAGCAAGTTCATCCTCTCACTAAAATGGGGACTAAATTTGTTATAGAAAAATGAAACCTTGTCATTTTTATGGCCTTTTAGGTCTTGTTTCATGATGTTGGAACTATTTTTCTTTATTTTTATGTTGCAACATGGCTTGAACATGCATATTTAGGTACTAAAATTCAAATAATGACATCTTGTGAAGGTGTTGTGAAGTGTTGTAAGGCATTTCTACATTCTTCTAGACTCTATTTATTGCAATTCACCTAAAAATCACCTTTTTATTCATAATAAAGTCCTATTTTGTAGTGTTGTAAAGTCTTATAACAAGATTTCATGCTTTTCTAGGCACATCTTCACTATTTATCCCTTTATCATGCTTTATTTGGCCCCTTTATGCCCTCATATGCTTTAATTAAGTGTATTTTTGAATGTAAGTCTGATAAACAACATTAAATGCAACATATTTCATGACACCTATTTCTAGGTCCTAGGTGGGACCCATTCACCATGGGTGGTGAATGAGTCCCTCTTGGCTCCAAATTCAAAAAATTTAAAATTTCCTTTCAGTTTTTTACTCAAAAACACTTTATGTCATCCTATGATGAGGTATGAATGGTTAACTAAGACACAATTGTGTATAAATATGTGATTTTCACCTCATTTTACATCCTCCCATAATCTCATCAACCATTCATGCATTCCATCTCACATTTCAAGCATTCAAGAATTTTACAACATCTTTTGAAGCGCTATTCAAACACTTTGAAGTAGCCATTGACATTACTTCAAACTTGCATCATCAAGGGTTTGGTAAGTTAATAGAAATTGCAAGTTGTTAGTTTATCATTCATTTTCATTTCATTATTTTATTAAGGGTTTGATTACCAAAAGTGGGGTTTGACCAAGGAAAACCCCTATTCACTAACCTTAAACCATTTTCCCCCTATTGCATGTTTTTTGCAACCTTTTGTATGCAGATTTGAAAAGCTTTTTGGTGTTGAAGATTGGTTTACAAGTCAACTAGGTGCTTCAAGTCAACTTAAGTCTATTTCAAGCTTGGAGAAGGTTTTTTGTCCATTTCCTAGAGAATTGACTTCAACAACCTGAAAAATAGTGATTTTTAGATCTAGTGTTGTAGAGTTGTCTCCTGATTTTTCAAAAATTTGGGAGAGGACTAATTCACCACCTATGGTGAATGAGGCCTACCTTAGGACTAAAAATGTGATTTTTGTTAGATTTCAGAACCAAATGGACAAAAACTTGCTTCCAATAGTTTTTCACTAGGAGGAAGACTAATTCGCCACACTGGGTGAATGAGTCCCATTGTGAAAAATCAGTGATTTCAACTAGCATCCAAAAATATTCTAGATTCATTATATTTTTCCTAGGTGCACTCTATTTATGCTTATTTCTTTTTATTTTGCATATTTTCTTCATTTACTTCATTTTTTGCATATTACAATTATGTGTTTTCAAACATAGCTTTAATTTGAACACTTTTGCATTCATTTTCATTCATTTAAATCAATCCATTTCATTTACGTTAGAAAAAATCACACATTACATAATTTGAATGAACCATTAGCATTTTTTCTCCTATCTCTCACCTTTTAGGTGAAAAATTGTAGAAGAGCAAGAGTTGTCCATAGGAGCCAAAAAATCCAATTCATCTTTAGGTACTGATCCACAAATAGGATCATCTAGTTCACCTTAACTTATCTCAATGGGTCTATGCATATCCTCATCAACCTTCACATTAACACTCAACAATATTCCTAAATCTTTTATTAAAGCATCTATATGCTTTTCTATTAGTTGAGTATCCAAGGAAAATCCCTTCATCACATCTAGCATCAAACTTCCCAAGATTCTCATCATCTCTTTTAATGTAACATCTTCTTCCAAACACCTTAAAGTACTTCATAGTAGGATCCTTACCAATCCATAACTCATAAGGAGTCTTTGTGCTATTGCCTTTCATCCTAACTTTGTTAAGAACATAAACAATAGTGTGTATTGCCTCTCTCCAGTACACATTAGGTACATTTGCTTCTTTTGTCATGGTTTTTGTAGCTTCCTATACAATCCACTTCTTTCTCTCAACAAATCCATTTTGCTAAGGGATTCTAGGAGTAGAAAAATGTTTCTTTATGCCATTCTCTTCACAAATTGCCGCTTAAAATCACTAGAAGTAAATTATGCACCTCTATTAGATCTCAAGCATTTGATGCTTAGGCTCACTTCATTTTCTACTCTTGCTTTGAACACTTTAAACCTTTCCAAGGCCTGATTCTTCTCTCTAAGAAAGGAAACCCATGTCATTCAATAATAGTTATCAATAAGGAGCATAAAATTTACCTATCACTATTTAGGCTTCCTATTCTAGTAGGACCATAGAGGTCTATATAAATTAATTTGAGTATTCTAGTAGTTGATTTCTCTTTTCCTTTGAAATTGCATCTTGTTTGTTTCCCTAATTGACAACTTCTACAAATAGCATTAACAAGCTTTATGATTTAAGGAAGACCTCAAACAACATCTCTTGAACTAATCCTAACTAAATTATCAAAGTTTAAATTTCCCATTCTCTGGTACCATAGCCAACTTTCATTAACTTGAGATATAAGGCACTGACCATCAACACCCTTAAGCTGATAGATGTTTCCATAAGTTGTCCTTCCTACGACAACCACAACTTTGGATCCTTTTCTAATCTCACAAGTATTATTCTGAAACACAAGTTTTAAACCTTTGCTACACCTCTATCCAACACTCAAAATGTTATGGCATAGGCCCTTTACATAATATACATCATTAGTGTTGTGTATTCCATCAAAACTAATTGTACATTTTCCAACAATCTTTGCTCTAGAATCATCACCAAACATGACCAAACCACCATCATACTTTTCAAGTTTAGTGAACTTACTTTTATCTTAGGTCATGTGATTAGAGCATCCAATGTCAATCACCCAATAGTCTTCATCATGTGTCACATGAAAGGAAATGACCAAAGTACCTTCCATCTCATCCTTCTTATTCTTTGAATCACTTTTTCTTGCACATCTTATAGAGTTATCAGACACAAATTTATTCTCCAAAGGTAAGAACAAGCATTCACTATCATCTCCCTCATAATTAGATTAATTATTAGAGATTCCAACTTCTTCTCTAACATAATACAACTTCTTGAATTTATTAACCTTTCTATCTTTATGATATTTGATCTTCTTATGTACAAATCCATTTAGATAGCTTGAGGAATAATGACCAATATTTTCACAACTAAAAAATTTAAAGGGAAACATACATTTATACTTACCAATACCTTTCTTCGGCTTCCTTGTAAAATTTGCTTCTAATTCATCCGAACCATCACTATCTAGATCATCTTTAGTCTTTGTTTCTTTAAATGTTGTTTATGTATTTTCCTCTTTCTTTCAAACCTTCTCATCTCAAATGCAATCAAAGTGCCAAAGAGTTGTTCTTTATTATATTTCTTAGGATCATATGTTTCCCCAATAACTAAAACCTTATCACTATAGCACTCTAGTAAGGTCATTAGAATCTTCTCTATTATATCTTCATCTTCTAGAGTGCCCCCTTGATTCCTAACTTCATTTGCTACTAGATCAACCCTATGGAAATAGCTTGCAATATATTCACCTTCTTCCATTTTCAAATTCTCATATCTATGCTTTGTCATCAACTTCTTTGTAAATTTCACTCTATCATTTCCTTCATAAATATCTTCCAACTTCTTCCAAACTTTATAAGTAGTTCCCAAAGAAATAAATTTAGGTTTCTCTATCTTAGATAAAGCACTATAGATCACATACCTTTCTTTTTCATTCTCCACATAAGTAGAAACCTCATTTGCAATAGTAGGACCACTTTCTAGTGCAACAAACTTCATCTCAACAGCCTTCCAAGTCTTGTAACCAAGAGAGATAATGTAACCTTTCATCTGAACTTTCTAGTCATTGTAGTTAGATCCATCAAACATAAGGATCACCAATTTTTGTTTCATCAGATCTACCTCAAGTGGTTAAGCTCTTCACAAAGGAACCAAAGCTCTAATACCAATTGTTAAAAGGAATAGGACAATTGAGAGGGGAATGAATCAGTTGTCACAAAATTGAAACACAAAACTTCACACACTTATCAACATCACAACCAAAAAATTCAATTATTAAGTATGAACATGAAATATAGATAAAAAAAAGAAAAAATGACACAATGAGCACCATATTTTATGTCGAAAGCCCAATAAGCAAAAAACCATGGTGAGGATTAACTCACAATATAAAGTAATAGAAAAATCAAATAGAAGAGGTTCACTACCAAGAGATCAATGCTTGAATACAAAGGCTCAATGCCTACAAATAGAACTCACTATCCAAAAAGGAGGCCCACTCCCTACAGATACCAAAGATAATAGAAAGATCTACGAAAAAAATTTACACACATCCACAGCCTTGATTAGAAGATTTTAGAAACCTTCAGCTCACTACTTTCAAGAATCTAACACAATAAAGTACTGCTACCTCAACTCAATTTCACACAAATTTGCTTCTCACTTGTGGCTTACTTTGTCACTTTTTATATTTTAATCCTTTGCAACTCATCTTGAATTTATACCATCTTCAACCTTAGAAACATTCTCCAAGGTTGGCTACATACGCTTCATTTCATAAATGAAAATTAGGTCAGCAACTCAACATTTCAGTAGTTGAAAGGAATGAGAGTGGACCACACCAATACTTAACTACGACCCAAAACATACACTTTCTTAATTAAAGTTTTAATTCTTCATATGAAGTGTAAACACTAGGTTGGCCAAACCTGATGAAAACACAAATGAACATTGAAGTACAAACCTCCCATCAAGAAGATAACATGCACATGACATAAAATGCTTTATCATGCATGAGAACACATCTCAGATACCTTCATGTCCATCCACAACAAGTGCAACAACCTTCAAACATGGAACACCTTCCAAGAGTCCATTAAGACTATGCAAATACACACAACAAATTTGATACTTAACTTTCGGAGTACCAGACTACAAACTTCTCTACCATAACCCATAGAACACCTTTAGAAGACATATTCCAAATCTGTAAGACCTAAAAAAAATCAATGGAGGACTACAAAGCATAAACGTTTCTCTCAATCCATAGACAAACAACTCTATCAAACCAGTTCACACATCAACAAATGCAACTTTTAGGGTATGTGCAAGATCATCATGGAAAAAATAGGCCCTTAAGTGGCAAAAATTTAGAAAAATTAGAGTTAGGCAACTTGACGTAAAAATTTTAATAAGTTATCTATATTATTTCAAAATTATGTAAGAATATAATTTGTAGCAAAATTGAATGTAGTTTCTAAACTACTAGGTTTGTTTTAAAAATAAAAGATCCATTTGGTGAAAAATTGAAATTTCAATGCAATGGTACTTAAATTTCAGGGAAAAATAAGAAGTAGGTGTCTATTTGACCACCCTAACCACAATAAAATAATAATATTTTTTTATAATATTTTAGATATAAGTAGAGGACTCATGCCCCATTGTGATGCATATTTTTTTATAATTTTTTCTAAGTAAATAATTAATTATGAATTTTTTATTACAACTTTATAAAAGATATAAAAACTCATATGTCTAACCACCTTAACTGGGTCAAAACTTCATGAAATTCAATTTTTATTTTTTTAATCCTATAGTATGCGAAGCATAGAATGTGACTGTTTGAAACCTATAGATATTTTTCAATCAACCTATCAATTAGGACTTTAGTCATAATTTGAATAGAAAATGAATAATAATTACTTATTGAATTCAAAGTAAAGGATAATTTATATCAATGGAAATATGAGAATCTCCTTTAAAAACCCTTTTCGTTTCATCAATTTTGGGTAAAAAAATAGTCATTAGCCACATACCCATCATATTGCTACTTTTTGGCCCATCATGATCCTACACATACCCTTCACACTCCATCAAACCAAAAGCTAGAAATCAGGAGATGTCACCAACATATCCCCAACAACCCTTAAAATTTGCAAAAGCATAGGATCAACATAGAAGAAATGTAGAGTACATATCGAAGCACATTTTGAACACATACATGACTCTGACTTACTCTTTATTAATTTTCTCAAAGCACTTGGCAACCCATCATTTCAACACATCTGCAACATCATAAGGATAGCTCCCATGTACTCACAACACCTCAACTATACATGCACAATCTGCAACATTCTAAACTATGTTGACATCATTGACAACATTAATGACAACACCACCAAACTCGCTCATACTGGCAATAGTTGGTTGTATTGTTGTTGTGACTTGATGATTGGTATAGGTAGGTATTGAGGTAATTGTTGTGGGAGGGCGAATTTGAGTTCCTCCTTGGCTTGTGGCATTGCTTGTAAGTAAAGGACAACTAGTGGTTGAGGTATGATTTTTTTCCAAATATTTATACTATGTTTTTCACAAGGTCAAGTCCATCTTCAAATTCAAGCATGCAATGAATGTTATCTATAGTAGGGATGACAGTAGTTGAAATTTTATCATTTTGCAATTGATGTTGTAGGTTTGCTAAGTCTTCCTGAATTTGAATGATGTTTTCTTGTAGGACACTAGCAACCATTGTTTCAACATGTATCATACTATTTGAAGGTAAAGAGTTGTTTAGGCTATGGTCCATACCTAGTGTACTAATGCCAATACTAGGAATGAAAGAACTAGATAACCCAAGATCCACAATGATTGTGCTATCATGGGATAACATGAGTCTCAAAACTTCATCTCACTACAATATTAGCAATGGGACACCAAATACTCATGCAAAGGCTTCTAAATGGAAGAAGAATGCAAATGCAATATAAGCTAAGAACAATGAAATGACTATAACATAAGTTTTGTAAACTAAAAGAGAAAGCTATAAACAACAAACAAAATATCAAAAAAAATTCTTTGAATGCTAGAAAATGCAGTGCAAAATGTGCATAGGGACTGATTTTCCCAAGGTGGTGAATGAGTCCTAGTAGGGATTTTTTTCAAAATTTTCAAAACTTTTGAATTTTCAATTATGCTTTTTATGTTGTATGATCTATATCTTAAGTGCAAATACAAATTTTCTTATGATTTTCAATGATCAATATGAGATACAAAAATTCAAGTTATATGAAATTTAACTAATGCAAAATTAGAAAACCTAGAATGTCAATTAACTAATGTAAATCCTAATACAATGTAGATGCAAGTCAAATCTAGGATGATGATGCATTCCAAATCAAAATTATGGTGTTCTAAATGTAGGTTCACCAAAATGTGGTGTATGAAAAATGGGTTTGGATGCTATCATATGACTTAGGACATAGAGCACACCCACTTTCCACCTACTATATTAAAGGGTAACCCTAGAGATCTCAATACAGAGAAAGAGATCTTGCAATAAGGTTCTCTTAGGAGCTGATTGTAAACTAGTCAGGGATTCACCACCAAGTAAGAACTTGCAAAGAAAAATGTAATGTAAGTTGAAATGTAAGATGTAATGCTAAACCCTAATTCAATGCAAACCTTCACTAAATGACCTAGAAATGCAAATGAAACAAAACAAAAAGCTACAAAAAGGACTGTGTGCACCTAGAAATCCAGAGATGGTTGAATGCAGCAATAAAATGTTGGAAAATCTAATTTTAATGCTTAGTGGGACTCATTCACCAAGCTGGTTGAATCAATCCAAAATTTGGGTTTCTATGTGGGAATAGGAATCTACTAAATGGGTATTTGAATCTCCAAAAATTTGAATTTTGTCTAAAACTAGGACTCATTCACTAGAAGTGGTGAATCAATCTAGTTAGGGTTTTTTAAAACTTAAAAATCTAAATCTAGTCTTCTTAATTTTCTCAGTCTACTTCTTCAAGGTTTCAAATTTGAATCTCTATAAGTTAGCCTATAGGTGTTCTCCAATGCTCTCTAAGACTTGATGACAACTTTAACAACTTAATGCACTTTTACAACTCCTTCCAATCTTTCTCTTTGATGTTTCTTCAACCTAAACCTATAAAACACACAAAAAAGAGAGGGAAAAATGTTGTTGACTTAGTGGATAGGGGTTTTCATTGGTCAAACCTCATTTTTGTAATCAAACCTTGAAATAGAATGAAAGAGGAACAAAGAATGATGAATGAAAAAAATATGATGTTGCAACTCACCAAACCCTATCAATTGTATGATGCAAACACGTGTGAGATGGTTCCAATGGATGTATATCTTGACTCTTTCTTGAAGGTTATAGATCTTGAACGAAATGCTAGTTTGAATCATAAAACCCTACATCATAATTGTTAGCTAAAAAAAAAAACATAATGCATGAAATCCTTGACATGATGCTTGATGCTTGAATAATGCTCTAAAATGCTTGATAATCTTCCCTTGAATGCTTTTGAATACTCTTATAAATACTTGAATGCACTTGTGAACTCAAATTTTCTATAAGGATTAATACTTGAATGCTTTAGGTGAAAAGGAGTGAAAGAAACTTGTATTTATACTTAATTATGCAAGAATTCTAGAAATTACAACACTACAAGCTAACATCAGATCTAGGGGGATAAAATCCCACCAAAATTTTATTTAATTTTGATTTTGGGCCACACGGGACTCATTTACCCAAGGTGGAAAATGATTCCCACTAGGCATAAGTTTTGGGACCATTTTTAAAAATGCTTAGAAAGGTGTGAGATTAGGTTTGAGACCAAAAAATCTAGGTGGTACTCATTTTTCCAAGTGGCGAATGAGTACCAAATGACTAAAATTGGGCCACACAAGCTAAAAACACCTGAATTATGATTGGATGTTGATTGGTGTAGGGATTATCCTTGAAAATATACATTAAATGAGGCTTGTGGATACAAAAGAAGGAAAATTAAAGCATAAAGAAGCCTAATTATTAATGAAAACCCTTGAAAAGTGTGAAAGTGTTACAAAACTTTATAACAGTTTAGATAAGGCATGATTAAGGCTAGAAATAGGATTATTAGATGTGGTTAATTAATAAAACCTTAGAATAGTGTGAAAATGTGTTACAACTTCTACAAGACTTAAATAGTAAAGTACCATTCATGTTCATTAGTTCACAAGGGCCCAAGACTTAATATGAATGTGTTAAACACATTGCAATACTAAATCAAGGCACCATTTAGCTCTACTCACAATAAGGGCCCAAACAAGTAAGGGAAAAGTAGAAGGCATACTTTTTCAGTTACCACAACCCAAAATTAAAATTAATTCAAATTTTTGGTGGGATTTTATCTGCCTAGATTTGATGTCATCTTGTAATGCTATAATTTTGGGAATTTCTACATAATTAAGTATAAGTACAAGGTTCTTTCACTCATTTTACACCTAGCAAATTGAATGAGCATTCTTACAACAAGTTTGAGTTCACAAGAGTATTCAAGTGTTTACAAGAGCATTGAAGATTATTCAAGGGATGATTATCAAGTGTTTTAGAGTATTCTTTAAGCATCAAGCATCATGTAAAAGTCATCATGCGGGTATGTGCAGGATCATCGTGCAAAAAATAGGCCTTTAAGTGGCAAAAAATTCAGAAAAATCAGTGTTAGGCAACTTGACGTAAATATTTGAATAAGTTATCTATATTATTTCAAAAATATGTAAGAATAGAATTTGTAGAAAATTGAATATAGTTTCTAAAATACTAGGTTTATTTAAAAATAAATAAAATCTATTTGGTGAAAATTGAAATTTCAATGCAAGAGTACTTAAATTTCAGGGAAAAAATAAGAAGTAGGTGTCTCCACCAACCTAACCATAATAAAATGATAATATTTTTTTGTAAGATTTTATATATAAGTAGAGGACTAATGTCGAGATGTGATGCATATTTTTTTGTAATTTTTTTCCAAGTAAATAATTAATTATGAATTTTTTATTACAAATTTTAGAAAATATAAAAACTCATCTGTCTAACCACCTTAACTTGGTCAAAACTTCATGAAATATATTTTTTCTTTTTTTAATCCTATAGTATGTGAAGCATAGAATGTGACGCATGCTTTGGATTCAAAAAATATGATACCGTTTGAAAGTTATAGATGTTTTTCAATCAGCCTATCAATTAGGACTTTAGTCATAATTCTAATATAAAATGAATAATAAGTATTTATTAAATGCAAATTAAATCATAATTTATATTTTTGAAAAGCTGAGAATCTCCTCTAAAACCCCTTTTCGTTTCATTAATTTTGGGTGAAAAAAAAGTCGTCAGCCACATACCCTACAAATACCCATAATATTGCCACTTTTTGGTGCACCATGATCCTGCACATACCCATGCATCATGTTTATTTTTGAGCTAGCAATTGTGATCTAGGGTTTCATGATTCAAGCAAGCATTCAACTCAAGATCTATCACATTTAAGAAATAGTTAAGAACTACATCCATTGGAGCCACTTCATACATGTTTGTAGCACTTTATTGCTAGGGTTTGGTGAACTGCAACATCATATTTTGTTAATTTATCATTCTCCATTCCTATTTCATTTCATTTCAAGGTTTGATTACCAAAATGGGGTTTGGCCAAGGAAAACCCCTTTCCACTAACAAAACAACATTTTTCCCTCTTTAGTGTGTGATTTGTAGGTTTAGGTTGGAGACACATTAAAGAGAAAGTTTGGAGAAAGTTATTAAAGTGTCTAAAGTTGTCAAATCTGTCACCTTGCATTGGAGATCATTAGAAGACTTCTACAGGCTGCAAATCAAGGTTTTGGATCTAGAAATAAATTGGGAAGCACAAAGTAGACATTGATGATTAGATTCAAACTTTGAAGTTTTAGAAAACCCTAACTAGACTAATACTCGAATTCTAGTGTATGAGTCCTATTTTAGGTCATTTTTTAGGTTTTTACAGTTTCAAACACTTGTTTTCCAAATTTAATTTTCTGCACAATAACCCCAATCTACGACTAAATAACCCAATCTAGCATATGAGTCCCAATAAACATTAAAATTAGTGTTTTTAGTAATTCAAAGCTTCATCCAATCATCTTCAAATTTCTAGGTGCACACATTTCATCTTGTAGCTTTCTATTTTGTTTTACATGCATTTTTAGGTCATTTAGTTGAAGATTGCCTCATATTAGGGTTAAGCATGATCCCACAATAGTGGTTTACAATTTTTGGCCAAATTGGACACTAAAATTATTATTTTTAACTAAATCTTCACATTCAGGCACCTATAGCGGCTAAACCTTGAGGAATTTGAAGATGATGCAAACTAGAGTCTCGCCAAATTTTTTCTCTAGATTCTAAAAATATTCTTTTCGAAAAATTCGGAATCAAATTGGACTTATTTTTCTATCTCCCATGAAAACTAGCTTTTTTTTAGAAAACAACATTTTTAAAAAGTGGCATACACCGTATAATGCATAAATTTTTTTCCATGAAGGATAAAAATATAATTCTTCCAAATTTAAATTTGTAACTCCAATATCTAGTGCTTCCACTTGGTTAGATAGTTTTTTATTGAATATTTTTTCTTTGATCAAGTTTCAAAGTCAAACCAATTACAATTCAGACATAGCACGATTGTATAACACAACTTTTTTTGTATATATCAAATTTTTCTTTTTTTTTTGGATCAAGGACATCAATATCTATTGGAGTCGTATTTTTCAAAAATAATTTATAATCTGATGTTTTTCCACATGTAGAACAAAGACCTTCAATTTTGATGAAAAACCTATGTTTGATAAAACTAAAAAAAAAATACATAGTGAAATCAAAACATATTAAAATTATATTCATTCGATAGCTCGTTCCAGGGACTACCTGATTCTAATTGGGTTTTTGAAGAATCCTCCATTTTAATTCTCAAACCAACCTTGAAAGCGTAAAAAATTAGGTTTTGTTTGTGTATGAGGGGGAGAATCAAGGTTTAGGGGGGTTTGAACAAACCCCTAAGGGTTCAAGTGAACCACCTTGATTACATGTATTTTAATCACTTTTTTGGTGGCAAAAGAATTGAATGGGTTAGATCAAACTCTAGTTTGAGCAAACCCATTTTTGGTTCGTGCAAACCTTCAAGTTCGTACAAACCCCCAAAATTTTAAAAAAAATCCATGGGGTCATTTTTTCTCAATTTTCCTTCCTCCATCAAATTGTAAACCACTATTTTGGCTTCACCCCATCACATCTTGCATTTCATTTGTCTTTCCAAGTCTTAACTTGGTAGTGAACTCCTCATTAGTTTATAATCAACCCCAAGGAAATCCCTATTGCAAAATTTATTTCTCCTTTGCATTGAGATCTCTAGGGTTTTCCTTCAATGAGATAATTGGAAAGTGGGTTTCACTCTATGGCCTGAACCATATGAAATCAAATCACCCCATTTTCTATTGTTTCATACACAAATAGAAGGAACAATTTAAATAGATGCCTAGCTCTATCACCAACAAGATAAATATATTTTTTATCTCCTCCATCACTATCTATCAATGTCTAAATAGTTCAACAATGGGAAGAGAAGTAAGGAAGGGAAGAAGTTGAAGGAGAAGTTAAAGTAAATAATATGTCATTATTTTATAAGAAAATAATCCTCTCTAAGTGCCTTAGATGGATGTTGAAGAAACCAACATCTTCTTCATAGAAAGTAAGTAAGATATTACAAATGAGCTTGGTCCCATTTTTAGAAAGCAAATAATTGTTGAAGAATTAAATAAATAAATGGATCTTATGATTGAGGAAATCCAAATAAATATAGATGCTAAAAATTTTGTTGACCAAATAGGTCAAAGCTAATAAAGGTGCATATGGTTAAACTACCCAACAACCACATGAATAACCTTCTTCAATAAAAAAATATTCAAGAAAATTACTTGAAAAAACACAATTGAAACTCCTATCCAAGAAGTTGGTGTAATAAAAGATAAGATTCCTAGATTTTAAGACCATGGAAAATATCAAAAGAGCATCCAAAATAGAACAAAAATATCGAGAAGAAGGCTACCACATAGCCATTGCACCCACTTTTCTAGAACTATAAGCTCAAAGAAAGAAAGTTCGTGTAAGTCTAGTTTTACACCTAAGGCCTATTCTTAAATACATATGGATTTATTTAGACCCTAATTCATATAATTTTAAATTCATGTTAAAAAATAATAATTCTTATTTTTAATAGTGCTAGGTTAAATTATGAAAAAATATTTTTGAATTTCATGTAATGAGATCATGTCAAAGATCATATCCATAGGTCAAGGGTGGAGTAGAAACATAGTTTGATAAACTTGCAATAAATATTTTCAAAAATTAAATGAGGATAGAATGCTTTAGTTAGAAAACCATTAATAAAACTATTTATGATGCTATAAATTGATTTTTACTTAAAAAAAAATAGCTTTAATATACTAACTATCTCAATATTAGATCAAGTAAATTTAATCCCTAGAATTTAATATTTAGAATTATAAATTTGATGCCAACTATTGTGGATTCAAACTCTATGAGGTAGAAATGTATTAGAATTTTTAATTTTTTTGAAAGTATTAACCCAATATTTGATAATTGAAGTTCTTGTATTGATGGTTATCTTTATAATGTTAAATGCACAAGACAACTGAGAGGGGGGGTGAATCAATTGTACATTAAAACATCAAAACCCTCATTAACATTTAGATCTAGATTAGTACTTAAACCCTTAACAACTATTAAACCCTTATCATTCATTAGAAAAATGTAAACATGAGAAATAGTAATGCAAACAAATATAGACATATGAGAACACTAGATTTATGTGGAGAACCCATGAAGTGAAAAACCATAGCATTGAGGATTAGCTCACAATATAAAGTAATTGCAACAAAAAATATAATAGGATCACTACTGGAGGGCTCACTACCCTAAGAGAAAATAAGGGCTCATTACCAATGGCTCACTACAATTTTTAAAAGAAGAGAGAATGTTGCTACAATGAGAAATCCATCTAAGAACAATAGAAAAGTTCCACCAATGCTTCAATAGAACATGTGTTCTCTCTCTGTGGAATGTACACACCTTCTACTCACAGCTTCATGTAGTCTTAGTTGTTAAGGCTCATACTACACTTCACACATTCCCACTTCACATCACAATTTGCATCACACAATTTCGTACACACCATCCTCCATCAACTCAACACACATATATACCATCTTCAGCCTTGAAAGCAATTGAAAAGGTCGGATATGTGACTCAAACATGAAAATCAAAATTTGGTCAACACCAAAACATAAATCCACACATTCATTCCATGCAACACTTCCATAAACACCGAAGCATATCCATAATTGGTGTAAACACTTGAGGTCGATTGAACCTATGTTAACACCATTAAAATGTATATAGTATGTGTTCTTCCTCTAATCCAAAGATGACTTGTGGACCACACAAAACACTTCAACATAATATGGAATATTCCATAAACACCCTAAAATCCAACAAATCCTTTGCAATGTCATACACCAGAAGAACATATTCATTATGCACAGCCAACTAACCTTCCACTCATTGTAACACTTGAATCCAACCTTGTAGAGAAGCAAAACACAAACAACTCATACTAGAGATAGATATCAGAAAAATAAGAACACTTCCAAATCTGTGAGACCAAATATTGAACTATGAAGAAGTACAGAGAAAACCATTTCTCTCAAACAACAATACAATATAGTTCACACACTAGTGAACAAAAATTTCTCTCTGAGCAATGATCTAGAACCTAAAACACTAGATATAAAACCTCTGAATACCTCTAATAAGGATATCCAAACCGCACAAGAAGATATACATCCATGAATAAATGTGGAGCAAAAAACTGAACACCACTCTATCATACTAAACACTCTTGATCATACTATTTCCTCTTTTATTCAAATTCTCTCAAAAGCACTTTGAAACAAAGCACCATAAACACATTTTGATCATTTGGAACACCTACTTAATAACTCAACCACATAAGAGGTTGAATATTACCCACATGATCATCAAAGAAATAGTAGATGTTAACATCAGTGATACTAATGACAACATAATGCAACAATTCCAAGCATCTCCATAGACTTCTAAAAATATCCTCATAGACTTGTTGACATCAATGCACCAATAGAGATCTATTGACATCAATGACAACACAAAATTACAACAATAGATCCCTCTTTCTCATTGATGGAAACACATGAGAAAACCATCAATAAAAAAAACAACTCTAATCACTAACTCATGGGTGATCCCACAATAGTGGTTTATAATTTTTGGCTAAATTGTTCACTGAAATATTTTTTTAAAACTAAATTTTCACTTTTGGGCACCTATCGCAGCTAAATCATGAGGAATTTGAAGATGATGCACACTAGAGTTTCATGAAATTTTGTTTGTAGATTATAAATATATTTTTTTCAAAAAATTTGGAATCAGATTGCACTCCCTTTTCCATCTCCCTCAGAAACAATTTTTTTTCAAAAAACATTTTTAAAAAGTGAGGCTCACTGTATAATGCATAATTTTTTTTCCATGAAGGATAAAATTCTAATTCTTTCGAATTTAGATTTGTAACTCTAATATCTAGTGCTTCCACTTGGTTAGATAGTTATTTATTGAATATTTTTCTTTAATCAAGTTTTAAGTCAAACCAATTACAATTTAGACATAGTGTGACCATATAACGCATAACTTTTTTTTATGTATTAAAATTCAATTTTTTTTGGGTTGGATCAAGGACTCCAATATCTGGTGCACTCATATTTTTCAAAACAAAACAATTGATAATCTTCTATTTTTCCACATGTGCAGAACATAGAGCTTGATTTTTGGTGAAAAACCTACATTCACAAGAAATAAAAAATAAATATAATAATCAAATTAAATTTAATTAAAATTATACTTTTTTGGAAGCTTATAATAAGGACTACATACTTATAAAAAATAAATTTTAAATTAATTCATTCGATCCCCCAAAAGGTACATCAAAAGTGGTTTTTTATCAGCATTTTGATAGGTGTAAAAGAGACTTCATTATAGGTATGGTTTAAAACTAGCGGGGTTCTATCGAAGGGGGCTTGGTCTAAGGTGGTTTGATCAAACCCTACTCTATTGGAATCCTTTAAATGGAACTTTTCAAGGCTTAAATCATTATATTTTCAAAAAATATGTGATTTCAGCAAAAGTCAAGATCTCCCAAAAAGTGTAAACCACTATTGTGGCAACACCCATATATACTTCACTATTGTGCACATTGCTCCCCCTTACACAAGCATTTATACTTTCTTTCACATGACTTCTTTTCTCCTTACATCATATGGTTTTTTAGTTAACTCTCTCTCCCCCTTTGACATCAATGGCAAAGGGTAACACACTTGAATGTCTTTTCCTTTGACATCATACATACTTTCTCTCTCCTAAAGGAAACACCTATAAGGGACAATAAAATTGCTCTACAACTACCTTTTCTTTTATTGAACTCTATTTTATTCACACCTTTCCTACACACTCTCCCTTAAGAGTATACAAGGGTAAAAGCACAAAGCTATGTCACTTTATAAAGGAAACAACCAACATTGATCCAACTTTTAAAATTGAATCACTAAAAAGTGGCATATATGTTTTGAATTTTGAAATAATGTAAACTAGCAAAATATGTATTTTTTAGTATATTTTGTATTTTTATTTTAAAAAATATATTAAAAACTTATTTTAAACTAGTTTTTAATAAATTAACACTATAATTTAGTTGTTGATAAAATGCTAAAAAATGAAGTTGCATGAGATGTCAAACTCTTTATAGTAATTTCTTTTCTTTCAAATTTTTTGTTTGTATTTATAACTTGAAACTTTAGTACATGGATACATTTTTTTCCAATTTTGATAAATATATATTTTAAAATTATAAATATTAAAATGTGCATAAATCAAGAAATAATTGTATCCATGTGATGTCAATTTTCATATTAAATATTTATCTAAAATGGAAAAAAATATTATACCATATTGAAATAGATTCTTTTATCTAGTGCATGGTAATGAACCTAATATTTTGTGTTGATAACCTACTTTTAGTAAAAATAAAAAATAAATATAAATAATAATGAAACTATCAAAATAAATATATTTTGAAAACTGAACTTATGGATCTACAAAAGGGTATTTTTATATTTTTTTTAAAGAATTATTTACATTAGTAGGAGTTATTGAAACTTCAAGTTTTTCAAATAATTTTTTTTTTTTGTAAATTAAACTTAATGTGGTGCTCCATATATTTTTATCCAACTATTTTAGTTGAAAAAGTTATGGAATTATCTAACTTAGCTAGAATGAATATTACTAGATCATATGTTTGACCAAAATTGATTTTTTGTTAAAATACTTAAATTTAGTTGTGTTGATAACTTGGCTGAAAGTGTGACACAACTTTGTGCTTTTACCCTCAATATACTACATTAAACAACATATATTGTTAATATCCTTTGTGATGGAAACACATGTATACCACACAATGACAACACCTACTCCCCCTGACTACAACAACCAAAAATTCTACTACCTACTCCCCTTGAGAAGTAGCCACCAACATCAATCTAGAACAAGGAATAAATCTTGAGATACACTATACTAATACAAATAATTATGCATCTAATTAAAAGGAAGGGAAATAACCCCCAAATTCTCTTGAAGATACTCAAAAGTATTCTTAGGAAGAGCCTTCGTGAAGATATCTACAAGTTGGTCCTTAGTAGGAACATACTCGAACTTCACCTCATTCTCTACAACATTTTCTCTCAAGAAGTGATACTAGATTGAAATATTCTTTGTCAAAAAATGCATTACCTAATCCTTTGAAATATTAATAACACGTGTGTTATCAAAAAAGTTAGAAATAGGTTCATCAAATACCATTATGATTTCCTTGAAGGTTTGCTTCATCCACAAAACCTATGTGCAACATGATGTTGTAGCAATGTATTTTTCCTTTGTAGTAGATAATGACACTTAATCCTACTTTTCTCTTAGCCAAGACACCAACCTACTTCCATGAAATAATCCACCATCACTTATACTTTATCTTTCATCCACACAACCTACCCAATCTACATTTGTATAAGCACTCAAAGAGAAATTGGTATCGTTTGGATACCGCTAGCCATGTTTTGGAGTGCCCTTCAAGTATCTAAATATTCTCTTCACTGTTGCGCCACATGTGACTCTTTAGGATCTTCTTGAAATCTACCCACAAGAAAAACTACATGTATAATGTCTAGCCTAGTTGCAGTTAGATATAGAAGTCTTCCAAGCATTGATTTGTACTTGCTTTGACTATCCTTAGGAGAGTCATCATTCTTACATAGCTTGTAACCAATGACCATAGGGGTAAATGTACTAGTTTAGAGTATTCCACACCAAACTTCTTCAATATTTCCTTGGCATACTTTGATTGTGAAATAAATATACCTTTTTTTGTTTGATTGATTTGTAGTCCAAGGAAGAAAATTATCTCCCCAAACATAGACATCTAAAACTCTTTATGCATCTCTTCTACAAATATCTTGCACATACTTTCTTTTCCTCCAAAATTTATGCCATCAAAAAACACAACCATAATCAAGATTTGATCTTTCTCAACTTTAAAATAAAGAATACTATCTCTAGTACCTTTATTAAATCTTTGCTACAACAAGTACCTATCTAATCTTGCATACCACACTCTAGAAGCTTGCTTGAGTCGATATAATTCCTTCTCCAATCTGCAAACTATCTTAGGATTATCTTATCACTGAAATCCTTCTAGTTTTTCAATGCAAACATCTTCTTCCAACTCAAAATTCAAAAATGTAGACTTCACATCCACCTAAGAGACTTTGAAATCCTTATGTTTCGAAAAAGCCAAAAATATCCTCAAAATATATTCCTTCCACTTGTGCATGGCATTTACACAAAATTCTTGGACTTTATTCTTACAACTTCTCCATTCTCATTCAATTTTTCTGGAGTACCCACTTACTCCCACTCACATTCTTGTTTTTTTTTGGGACAAGTTCCCAAGTTTAATTCTTCACAATTTGCATTAAATCTTCTTCCATATCCTTGATCTAATATTCATCTTTGCATGACTCAATCACTTTTTCAAGTTCAACTTTAGAGAGTAAACAAAATTTTATGTGTTATTCTATCATAGCAACATTTCTTCTTGTCAACACACCTCTACTTTTGTCACCAATGATTTGATCTTCTGAATGATTCTTTTGCACATACTTAGTCATCTTAGGTATCCTTTCCACTCTTCAATTTGCACTTCATTTTCATTATGATCATATTTATTTTCTTCTCTACAAGAGGACAAATTTGATTTAGATCCATCTATCACCATTGAAATTTTATGTGAATTTTCATCCACATTGACACTTGCACTTTCAACAATCCTTTTCAGCCTCTTTTTGTAGCACCAGTAAGCCTTGCTTCTTGTAGAATATCCAAGAAATATTCCTTCATCAGATCTTGCATCAAACTTTTATAATATTCCTTCATCTCTTCTGATACAACATTTTTTTTTAAACTCTTTGAATTATTTCATTGTAGGGTTTCTTCCATACCATAACTCATAGGGAGTCTTTGAATTATTTGTCCTTTCTTATGCTCTATTAATTATATAGGCTATAGTATGAATTGCTTCTCTCAAATAGACATCTAGTAGATTTTATTCCATCATCATTGTCCTTGTTACCTCCTAAACAAACCTATTCTTCCTTTACACAACTCCATTCTACTAAGTACAAGGAGCTAACAAATGCCTCTTTATTGAATGATCTTTACAAAAATTGTTAAACTCATTGGAGGTGAACTCTCCACCTCTATTATATCTCAAAAATTTGATCTTTATATCCATTGCATTCTCAACCTTAGCTTTGAATACCTTAAACTTATCTAAAGCTTGTAATTTTTCTTTAAGAAAAGTAACCCAAGTCATTATAAAATAATCATCAATTAACAACATGAAATACCTATTACCTTGAATTTTTTTTATTCTTGTAGGACTACAATGATCTATATGCACCAACTCCAAAGGATCGGTAGTATATTATTCTTTGATTTTGAAAATCTTTCTAGCTTTCTTCCCAATCTGACATTCCTTGTAGATAGCATTGATAGGTTTTGTAATCTTTAGCAGATCTATCATAGATTATTTTGAATTGATCCTCACTAGGCTATCAAAATTGATGTGACACATTCTCCTTTGTCATAGCCAACATTCATTAATCTGAGTCATAAAGCATTGACCATTTACATCCTTAAGTTGATAAAAATTTGTATATGTCCTTGTTGCAAACACAATTTCAAAGCCTTTTCTAATATTACAACCATTGTCTTTAAAAACACGAATATATTATTTTCTACACATTTTTCCTTCACTCAAAAGTTTATGTTGCAAACTCTTAACATAAAGAAAATCATTTATATTATTCTTTCCATCAAAACTTATTCAACCTTTTCCACATATCTTAGTAGATGTATCATATCCAAACTTAAATAAACCACCTTCAAACCTATCAACATTAAAAAAATTACTTTTATCACTTGTCATGTGATTTGAGCATTCGCTATCAATGATCCAATTGTTATTTTTTTATATAGCATGAAAAGTAGTCACCATTTTTGCTCCAATGTTATGACTTGTTTTTGAAGTGCATTCATTCATACATCTCTCAAAGTAGTAGAATTGGTTCCAACATTTAGAAACATAGAAAGGTGTTCATCATCTTCATCATCAAGGTAATCAAATTCATCATGAGATATACTAACATCTTCTTTAATAAAATAACATATCCTAATTGATTTACCTTTATTCTCCTTAGGTTTATCTTGTGTAGCTTTGAAAGAACATCTTGAAGCATAATGACCAATCTATCCATAGTTAAAGCATTTGAAAGGTAACTTACCTCTATATTTTCTAGTGCCCATTTTCAATTTCCTCACAAATTTTGCTTCTAACTCATCAAATTTGTTTGAATCAGAATCCCCATTCTTCTCTAGTAAATGCCAACTTTAAAAGTAGTCTCCATTTTCAAATCACTTAGACCAAACTCTATCAATTCAAAAGTACTTATTGCACCAAACTATTGATCCTAGAATAATTATTTAAATTATAATTTTCCTAAATAGTAGAAACCTTATGACTGTGCAAGCTTTAGTAAGAGTTCTCAGTATCTTCTTTACCACCTCATCTTCATCAAGTTTTCCACCAAGACCTTTTATGGAATTGGCAACTTCGTCTAGCTTATGCATGTAGCTTGTAATATCTCCATCTTCTATCATCCTTAGGTTTTCAAACTTGATCTTCAAATTTTGCATCAATGCTTGCTTGACCTTATCATCTCCTTCATAGATACTTTCCATATTTTTCCATATTTTACCAATAGTTTTAAGACTCATAATTTCAAAAGTTTTGAATTAGAAAGACCACTCAAAAGAGCGTACCTTGATTTTCCATTATTCTCATATGCCTTGCTCTCATCATCAGTACTTGAACCATTTGCAGGCATTATATATCTAGCTTCAACAAATTTCTAAACTCCAAACCCTAGAGAAATAAGGAAACCTTCCATCCTTGTCTTCCAGAATGCATAATAAGATCCATAGAAAAAACTATCCTCATTCTTGTGGACCATCCCAAATCTACCTCAAGTGGATAAGCTTTCTCCCAAGGAACCTTTATTTGATACCAATTGTTGAATGCATAAGATAACTAAGACAAGGGGGTGAATCAGTTGTACATCAAAACATCAAAACCTCATTAACATTCAGATCTACATTTATCCTTAAACCCTTAACAACCATTAAACCCTTATCATGTATTAGAAGAATGCAAAAATCAGAAACAATAATGTAAACACATCCAAACACACTAGAACGCCATATTTATATGAAAACCCGAAGAAGGAAAAAAAAGTGGTGAGGATTAGCTCACAATATGATGTAATTACAATATCAAATACAATAGGCTCACCATTGGATGGCTCACTACCTAAAGAGAAAATAAGGGCTCACTACCAATTTTTAAATTAGAAGAAATAATAATTTTAAAATGAGAAATTCATCTCAAAGCAACAAAAAATTTGTACATTTGCTTCACTAGAACATTCACACTCTCTCTATAGAATGTATACATCTTCTATTCACTACTTCCAGTAGTCTTAGCCATTAATACTCATACTACACTTCACACTTTTGCACATCACATCATAATTCACATAACACAATTTCATACATGCCATCCTCCATCAACTCAACACACATATATAGCATCTTCATCCTTTAAAGCAATTCACAAGGTCAACTATGCAACTCAAATGTGCAAATTTAAATTAGGCCAACACCAAAATATTCCAATAGTGGAGAGGAATGAAGGTGGACCATAGCAGACCTTAACTCAAACCTAAATTCACACATACACACCATGCCACACTTCCACAAACATTGAAGCATATCCATGGAAAATTAGCTTAAACACTCAATGTCAGTCAAACTTGTGTTTACACCATTAAATATTAAGTGCACATTTCATTTGGTGCAAACATAACTCACAAAGCACACACAACACTTAAATACAATCTAGAATATTCCATCAACACCTTGAAATACAATAAATGCTTCACAACATCATACACCAAAAGAACATATTCATTTTGCATAGCAAACTAACCTTCCACACAATACAACACCTAAATCCAACCTTGTGGAGCACCAAAAAAAATTTAAAAAATAGACAATAGATAGATATGAGAAATATAAGCACAATTCTAGATCTACAAGGCCAAAAACCAAACCATAAAGAAATGCAGATAAAAACCATTTCTTCTTGACAACATTGCAACATAGGTCACACACTAGTGAACACAACTTTCTCTAAACAACAATCCAAAACTTGAAACTCTAGGTATAAAATCTCTAATCAACATATCTAAATCATATAGGTAGATCTTCATCCATGAAGAAATTTAGAGTAAAACACTAAACACTACTTTGTCATACTAAACACTCTTCACCATACTATTTCCTATTTTATTAAAATTTTCTCAAAAACACTTAGAAACCAAGCAACAAAACAAATTCTCATCATCTGGAGCACCTTCTCAACAACTCAACCACACAAGAGGTTGAACATTTCCAATACATGTTCATGAAAGCAACACTAGAGGTTGACATTAGTGATACTTACTAATAACAACATAATGCAACCAATCAAAGCATCTCCATAGACTTCCAACAATCTCCCAATAGACCTATTGATATCAATGCAAAAACAAAGATCTATTGACATCAATGACAACACAAGCTTCCAACACATAAACTCATTGCAGAATATCGAAGATTACTAGGGTTCAATTATCCTTGTTATTTTGACTCCTTGTTCAACTAGAATTATAGCTTGAAGCTAATATTCTAGGATAATATTCACAAACATACAAATAGCTGATATGCAAAATAGGTTTGTTCATCCTTTATAAAATCAAAGTGTTCTCTATGATTTCTCTTTAATAAATAATAAGAAATAATTAGGGATAAAAGTACAAATTTTGATCACTTTTACAAAGGAAGTGGCTAATGCTGATCTAATTTTTTATCTTTGAATCACAAGAAAGTGACTTATATGTTTTAAGTTTTGAAATTATTTAAATTAATAAAATGTGTACTTTTAGTGTATTTTATGTATGTATTTAAAAAAACAAAAATTAAAAAATCATTTTATTTTTTTATAAAATGGAAACCTATAATTTAGTTGTTCATAAAATGCTAAAATATCATGTTAAATGCAACATTTCTCCATATATTAAAAAATATATTTATTTTCCTTCAAGTTTTTTGTGTATTTATAACTTGAAATTTTAGCGCAAGGATTTTTTTTAATATATATATATATTTTTTTAAATAAGTCTTAAAACAAGTTGTAAGCACTAAAAATTTAATTGTTTCCATCAAATGACACCCTTTGTCTTAACTATTTATCTTAAACATAAAACATGTATCATCATGACATAAAATCTTTCTTTTAGTGCATGATATATTTCTCACATTTTAAATTAATATTTAGTATTTTTTCTTCTCAAGATAATCATCCTTATATTTTAGTGTTGATAACCCAATCATAGAAAAAATTAATTATAAAATATAAAATATAAAACATAAATAAAATATTAAAATTTTATTTTTTAAAACAAGACTTATAGATCTACAAAGGATACTTTTATATTTTAGAAAATTTATTTATAAGTGTAGGAGTTTTTGAAACATCAATTTTGTTTAGGTAAATAAGTCCCAAAATGGTGCAAAATATGCATTTAGTGGATATTTGTAGTTGCAAAAGTTATGGCTCATACCTAAGCTAAAATAATTTTAGCTGAACTATGTGTTTAATCAAAATAAATTTTTAGTTAAAAATAATTAAATTCACTTATGTTGATAAGTTGGCCAAAAGTGTAATATGGTTTTATACTTTTACTCTTAAAAAAAATAAAATTTGTAAATACCAAATGTAACAATCAATCACACAAATTTGTACAAAGTAAACTTATAACGATTAGAAGAAAATGGTGAATCATATAATTTAAATTTGAATATTTCAATGTTTAATCAATCTTAAGAAAATTATTGTCAATCTAAGTGGCATGGAAATTGACTTTGGAAAAGAAATTGATAATTTTGGGGCAAGGAAAAACTATGTAAAAATATATACAAATCACACATAATTTTTAGAATAATGGTGGCACACGATTGCTCTACTCCTTCCACTCACACTCCTTCACACACTGGCAACACTCTCTATAGTCCTTGGAATCCTCTTACAATTTCTCTCCACTAATCTAGGGTCGTGTCACCACCATGATTGCAAGGAGATTGTGTGGGAATGGCCTAGCATATGGGTCACGTATAATTGGGGTAAGCGTTCTCTATCCTCGGGGAAATCTGTCAAGGGATTCAACCATGGCTTGCCCTCAACAAGAAACTTCAAAGATTTCATGTGGTTTGGGGGTCCTTTCAAGTTTCAATATTAGACAAGCTCCTTCAAAATTGTTGGCTTTCTGCATTGCTAATGCTGACGATGTCTTAGGAGTCCCATCTTTTGCTCGCCCCTCTCCATTAATTTTTTCATCTACTGAGCCTATTAATGTCGATGTCGTTAAGGAAATTTCTCATTTTATAATTTTCCCTACTTCTTCAACCCCTAAAGTTTGTAGGAAATAGAGATAAGAAAAAATGCTAGATTGCTATAGAAAAGAAAGGAACGAAACACAAAAAAAACTTAGAATAGAAATATTAAAAAAAAAAAGATCAGATTTATATTAATGCCATTTTTCATAATACGGAGCTTCCAGTGCTCTTGTAAAGTCATGCCTTCGTCCATACAAAAACATAGTAACTTCACTAATATATTTCCAAAACAGAGTTTTCAATTAGCAACAGGGAAGCTTCTAGAATATGCGACAAAATAGAATTGCCTAGAAATATAGGAGAAGAATGTAGAAAGGAGGAGGGAGAAATAAATGTGGTCACTCGAGTAGATGTGCTATGATGGCAGGGAAGATTATTGATGTCCAGCTAGAGATCCACATATGCCAACACTCCCCTTTAATCTTCACTGCCAAATATGTCTACTATTCCAATTCCTTTACTCTTCATTTTCCATTGACCGATGTCTTCTTTTATCTCTTTTTGATGTCCATAACCTAGTCCACTAACTTCTTCAAATCATTTTCTTTGCCTTCTTGATGATCTTCATGCCTAACGATGCCTTTTTCTTTGTCCAACTGCTGCCATAGTCTCTCAAACCTTTGTTTTTCAAAACTTCAATCTTGAACTTCTTGAAAACTTGCCATCTATAGATGTCTTGCCAAAAGTATTTGTTGTTCCTTCAAACTTGCCATGATTTCTATCAACTTTTACATGAGAAATTTTATCCTTGAATATTTTTTATTCTCTTTCAACCTAGATAGCTATGCATACAAACTCCTCAAACTTTTTATGATCTTTCATTTTATAGCTATTGTTGCACCTCAATGATTTCTTCTTTAATTGCTGCTGCAATTTTGACTCTCTTTTAGGTATTCTTCTTCCCTATCAATTTGACTTTTTACTCACTTCTTTCTCTTTGTTTTTCAATCATTTATATTTCTTTCATTCTTTCTTCCAAATTCTTTTCTTTGTTGTTGCAATAGCTTCTATTATGCCCAAAATAATTTTATTTTTATTACTCTTATTACTTCATCTCTGCGCTTTCGTTCTTCTCATCTGAATTTCTTCCTATGATGAAAAACTTCAATAGTTGCAGCTGTAAACTCCTCTGGTGGCAGCATTTACTTGAATCTAATCCATACTTCTTATACAGCTTCTAGAACCTCCTTAGCAGTGCCAAAAGCATCTCAGTATGTGCAGGATCATCATGGAAAAAATAGGCCCTTAAGTGGTAGAAAATTCAAAAAAATCAGAGTTAACAATTTGATGTAAAAATTTGAATAAGTTATCTATATTATTTCAAAAATATGTAAGAATAGAATCTGTAGAAAATTTAATGTAGTTTCTAAACTACTAAGCTTGTTTAAAAAAAAATCTATTTGGTGAATATTTGAAATTTTAGTGAAAAAAAAAAAGTAGGTGTTTGTCTGACCACCCTAACAACAATAAAATAATAATATTTTTTTATAATATTTTAGATATAAGTAGAGGACTCATGTCCTGATGTGATGCATATTTTTATTTTTTTTAAGTAAATAATTAATTATGAAATTTTTATTACAACTTTTAAAAAATATATAAAACTTGTGTGTCTAACCACCTTAACTTGGTCAGAACTTCATGAAATTCAATTTTTATTTTTCTAATCCTATAGTATGTGAAACATTTTTTGGATTCAAAAAATGTGATATCGTTTGAAAGCTATAGATGTTTTTCAACCAGCCTATCAATCAGGACTTTAGTCGTAATTTGAATAGAAAATGAATAATAATTACTTATTAAATTCAAAGTAAAGCATAATTAATATTGGTGGAAAGCTGAGAATCTCCTTTAAAAACCCTTTTTGTTTCACCAATTTTGGGTAAAAAAAATTCATCAGCCACATACCCATCATATTGCTACTTTTTGGCCCATCATGATCTTGCACATACCCATCTGCAAACCCTAGCGCGGTGATCTCCAAGTTTTTCCTTCAAACATTCTGTGACTACTTTTCAACAATTTGTGTTCCTTGCTTTCAAACTGCTATCCTTCAACATTAGAATCCTCTTTGATCTGCTTTTCTTCTACTAATGCTCAACTTTCTCTTCATCTGACTCACCCAAGATCTTCAACTACTCTGATACCACATGTAGGAAACAAAGACGAGCAAAAATTCTAGATTGCTACAAAAAAAAGGAACAAAACACAAAAACAACTTAGAATAGAAGTATTAAAAAAATAGATTAGATTTATATTAATGCCATTTTTCATAATACAGATTTGTCAATGCTCTTCTAAATTCATGCCTTCATCCATACAAAAATAGAGTAACTTCACTAATATATTTTCAAAACAGAGTTTTCACTTAGCAATAGGGAAGCTTCTAGAATATGTGCCAAAATAGAATTGTCTAGAAACATAGGAGAAGAATGTAGAAAGGAGAAGGGAGAAATAAATGTGGTTGCTAGAGTAGATGTGCTATGATGGTAGGGAAGATTATTGATGTCCAGTTGGAGATCCACGTATGCCAACAAAGTTTGCTTGGATAATTTGGTTTCATATTAGGAGGATTTTTTGCCAAATCATACCTTGATTTATCATTTTACAAATATCTAGTTGAAGTTATATAGCCTATATGCATGGTTTTAGAGAAATGGAAAGAGTAAATGGAAGAGGAAATAAGCATTTACCCCAAAAGGGATTTTTCATTTTAGAATTTGACTCAGGAAGATAAGGAGCTTATTTTTTTAAATGTTTGTTGGAAATTTCAAGGATATTTTTTGTGTATGAAACCCTAGTTCATAGAGTTTGACCCATGAACATAAATTTTCACCACTGCATTTATGTGGGTAAGGCTTCCATATCTTCACATTCATTTTTGGGAACTTTATTGCCCAAGGGCTATTGGGAATGGCTTAGGAAGGCATCATTGCTCCACCAAGGAGACTATCAACTATTAGAGATCTACATGTGCTCAAATATGCATTGAAATAGATTTATATAATGGTCTTCCTACTGAGATATTGTTGAAGGTGGTTAGAAAATGTAGGATACAACCCATTAGTTATTAAAAATCTACTTTCAAATGTAGGAGATGTTTCTCAACAGAAAAATTTACTTCCCAATGCGATAAGTAGCTTGACTTTGGGAATCTAGCATCAAGTAAATGAACATGATTGATTGATTCTAAATATTAGCACTATGTTATTCCACCCAATTCCCTCAAAGATTTAGGACAATCTCAAGCTTCTTTGAAGGAAAATAAGACTTCATCTCCTCTTGTTGCTTGACCTCTAGGCTCACTCAAGGTATCTTCTTAGAGAATGAAACAACTATAGATGATAGGAAATACTACAAGGGAAGTGAAGCATCTATAATTGCATATCACTTTGCAACATCTTTGGACTCATAAAAGCTTTTTGGACTTAATGCCAAGGGTGTAGTTTAGATTGACCAAAAAAATTTAAGAGTTTTGGAGGGGAAGAACCCCTTCATAGAAGTAGACTAAAATATCATGTTTTCTTCTCACTGTGAGAATGAATGGGAAAAGGTTAAGAGGGGGAAATGTCTCAAAGAAGCGGTTCTTTAAAAAACACAACAATTTAACTTGGTTATTTCCTAAATGAAATTTTGACAACCTTTTTATGATATCTTTTGTGTATAACCCCTTGTGGCAATGGTATGCAATGATATACTTGATTTCTTAATTAATATAAACTTATCCTTACGAAGTAGAAAAACATACAAATGGAATAAAATAAATTAAACATAAATAATGAATATATAAAAAATAATGTAAATAGAAATAAGAAATGATTGGTAGTTAAGTAAAAAAAAATGCAAGAAATAACATTTGTCAATATATAATCACATTAAAATGATTGATAAAAATAGACCACAACTAAATAAAAATTATAATAAAGATGTTAGTTTTAACTTTACAAATATAATATCAAATTAAAACTCAAAACATGAGAAAAGAATAATATTTATAAATTAAGTACCACATCAAACAAGCATGATTTTAATTATGGATTATTTTCCCATTTAAAGAAATTAACATCACACAACAAAAGATTTAGACTCTAAATACCAAATAGCTCATGTCTTTCTCCATAATAATTATTGGAAACCACTTAAGAAGGGCCTCACCCCATATGGACTAGATAGGTGTGCAATTTAGCTAATGTCATTTTTCCATGTAAATACAAGGTTAAAGTTGTGCTTGTTGTTTTTCTCTATTTTTTGCATTGTAAAGTTTTTTATAGTCTCTCTTCTTCTTCTTTATTATGATGGTAATTTTTTCTCGTATGGTGTTTTTTCTTCTCATTCTTCTTTGAGAGAATTTATATTTTCTCTTTTTGGGATGATCTTGTCCCATTGGGTTTTCTCCATCTTTTTTTGTTTGATAGATTGTATTTGCATATGGGTACCTAATATGGTCTAGAAGTCAAGACCCATCCTTGCATCTTTACATCATTACATTTTATACAATCTTCCTAAGTTACACTTAAGTGGAATGTTGGTGTGAAAGGGGTGTTTTACTTAGCTAGTTCATAACCTAGGTCCAATTCATACTAATTAATTAAGTTTACTTTGGCTACACATAGGATAATTATCACTTTATGCCTCAATTCATAAGAGTAAGACACATGTCATATTAATATGAAATCCCATGTCTCACCTTGTTCTATAGAACCAAAAAGTTCTCTTTGTATTCTCAATCAATTCATTGTAATCTATCATTTGAATCCTTTGATAGAATAAAATTATTCTCACATATTTGATGTCTCTTGTGGTTTTATATAAGTCCCTATATCATGGGTGGCTACAATCTTCAACCAAATCTTGCATGGTATAGAGAATTATATAAGAATTATATACCAACTCTTACAAGTTTATTTAACCAATACAAATTGTCTATTAGGTCTTGTACAAAAAGAATTGGATTGAATTGCTAGAAATTTAAATTTAACATCTAACTCGAGCACACTTCATTAAATGGATATACTCTTTGATAGTCAAATAAAATAATGCTTCTAAATGATGATCAATCATGGGTAGTTATTTTATGTGCATGAGCAAATAGATATGCATAAAGAAATTTTATATCTCAAATCTTGAATCTAACTATATTACTAGACTCAATAATATTACACAATAATTCATTCAAGTAGGCATAGAATAACAACAATATAGACCTCTCATTTCCAGGAATCTTTTCTTTTTATAATATTGTTACAAATTTGCACTCAATTAAATTGGACTTCATGTGATTCTTAGCTCACAAACCCTACTTAAATTCCTTGAATTTGTCATAGAATATATATAAAATGTTGACAAAATATTATCTACTATTTCAAAAAGAGTATCATAACCAAGAAACACATTTTCAATATGAGGAAAATAATCTATTATTTAATCCTATTGATAAATTATCTTTTCTTAGTCATGCAATAATGAACTTTACAAATGCATTGGTAGATAGTTAATCGAATTATATCTAGGATCCATATTTCATCAATGCAATGTGTAAGTTCCCGATGTAATAATTACAATATGCGTATTTTTCATTATAAGAATCTAATGATTGTCCTCTAGAAGTTAACAAACTATGCTACCATCAACTATGCAACTCAAATAAACTTGTGAGAGTCATTGTACTACAGAAATAACCATTCTTCAAACATTACATATGTTAGAAGCCATTCAAGTTTATCATACATGTATGTATAATAATTTAGCAATACATATCACACACATAATTATCATAGCCAAAATTATATTTCAAGTATAAAGAATAGATATAGATATTACTAGTTAAATTTTTGGCGTCTTGATAGTTATTCACAAGAGCTAAACAAAACAATCAAGTTTGTTGTTCCACTTGAACATTCTAATAGAAAGTATTCAATCCTATAGAAAGAATAATAAATTTGTAAACTCACATACCCTTGACCAATCAAACCTCAAATTTTATTATTATCAAAAAAATATTTTGAACACCTTCAACATTACTTTTCTATCTTTAAAATTCAACCAAATATTATATTTTAAACTCATTAAATCAAATTATGTTTAATTATTTTAATACTAATCTATTTATCTAAATTAATTATTAATTGCAATTATTTGGTTAATGGAACTATTAAGTGGCCCTAAACTTACCAATAGATTGGTCAAAAGCAGAAACAGAGTACCTAAAACACTACATCTAATTTACTCCAAGCACGAGATTAACTAACCTTTTGCTTAGACCTTTCACCCAGGCTAAATGTGGTGAACTTCTTCGATATTTCTCTTTCAACTAAAGATATTTTCCTATCTTAAAAGAAAGAAAAAGAAATTTCGGAGAGCTTGCTGGTTCGTTAAAGAAAATGAAAAAAGCGTATTTCGGGTTGAATTGTTGTGTCCTTTCTAACGGAAAGCTCTGGGAAGATGCAGAAGTCACTATTCTACGCGTTTTCTATGATGCTACGAAGAAGCCAGTTTTGTGAAGAACAGGCGGCTATCAATTCGAGATCAGGCTTTTGAAGAGGATGTAATTCCTGTAACTCAAAATTCGCAGGAACATCGTAAGCAGTAGACGCTACTTTTATATCAAGATCTATTTTCCAATAACTGTTAATTTGTTTCATCATAAGGAGGTGTACTAAATCTTTGATTGATTATTTCTCCCTGCTTTTTCAACCTGATTGAGAGAGCCCGTTTATAGCACCAAGATGAGTACTTCGTTAACGAGTACCGCTTCCAATATCCCAATTTCATGTGGTGTTAGTCGCAAACCTTCTCCTACAATTGGCCTTTCTAGCTTGTCCCTTGATCTACTCATACGGTACATTGATAACATTTTGTCTGCTATCATTAATCAGGTACATAACATTTGCTTCTTTCTTCTGCATTTACTTTATGCCCTTTCAGTTTGTTATGGATTTAAAATTTCTACGGATGCCTACAGGACTCGGGCTGCAAAATAATTGACAGAGGAACAGAACTAAGGGATTTAGTGCAGCCTGTTGCCTCAGATTTTTCTAAATTGTTTGATGGCATTTCAGAGGGTGCAAAAATGTTCTCGGATCAGGTAATTCTGATCTTGATATGCTTTGTTTGTCCAGAATCAGAAACAGTGGACAGTGATTTTCCTTTCAATGTTTTAAATGGTATTTTTTTTTGGCGATTTGATGTAGAAATCCTTGAAGTCCCAGCTTTCTACCGAGGCACATTCAGTGGCGGTTGACGTATTGAAAGGATTGGAGAATGCCCATTGGGTTGCAGTTGGACTCTTAGCGATAGCTAATGTTTTAGAAAGATTCGACAACATTTCGGCAAATGACAGAGAATGCATCGACCTTCTAAAAGCTATGCTTAAGCTGGGTAAATACTTAAAACAGATGAAAGATATCTATGCTGATTTGCACAAAGAGATTTTAGAAGATATGAGTGAAGCTGCTAAATTGATAGTTTCTGGTGCGATTTTGTGTTGTTCCTTTATCACATCGAATAAACTATCCAAGTAAGTAGTTTGTTTCTATATACTTTGACGAACTTAAGTGCTTAGAAGTTACAGAGCAAAGCTCTGTTGCATTCATTTAGTTAACTAGAGATTCCTCACACTAAATAAAAAGAAGAAATATTTTTATATTTTAATGACATTTGTCTGGTAATTCCAAAGGTTCCTGCTGACTAAGAAGATTCGTGATGAACTTGTCTATGTTCGGGGGAAAGTAGATTCTATGAAAGCCGATCTGATGCTTCAGATGCAAGTTCTGACCGTGACTACACTTACCTTTTATCATCGGCAATATAATGTTACAGGTAATCTTCTTAGAAATTTCAATTTTCCCACATTCAAATTTTTTTATATTTAATTGAATATTGATTACCAATATAACCGAGCTATTGATTTGGCATAACTAGGTGAGAACGAGGAGAATAATTGCCTTGAAGTAACAGAACAAAACCCCTCCGAGCAATCCAACGATACAGAAAGTAAGATACTAATTCGATTCCTTACCTTTATCAATTCGATTCAATTTTATTGCTCAGAAGTTTTCAATTTATTTAATCAGGTGAGATCGAGGAGAGCCGTAAAACAGAGCTCGAAGGATCAGGGTCAGACACTATTCATTCTTGGGGACAAGATAATTACAATGGGGTAAATGAGCACGGACAACTCGAAATGCCACTGCCTAGTTCTCTCGGGCTCGGTAGATTTCTTACAAAAACGATTCCAACCATATTTGGACTCCAAAAGCCTAAGCCTTCACCTTCCCCGTCCCCTTCCGCTTCCCCTGATATACAAATAAACATGCTGGTGAAAGAGATCCATCTATCTCCAATTGAGTTCAAACGCGACGAATTGAAGAGGGCAACAAAAGGGTTTACAAAACAGATAGGCAAAGGTGGTTTTGGGAATGTTTATTACGTAAGTTCCTTCTGAAATCAAACTGTCAATTATAGTCTAGAAACAACTATGATTAGTTAATAATTTGTAAATATATTTTCTTCTCTTTCAAAGGGAATTCTGCCTGATGGAAAACGAGTAGCAATAAAGATGTTGAGCAAAGAAAGTCGTCAAGGAAAAAAAGAGTGGATGAACGAGCTGAGGACTCTAACAAAGCTACGCCATCGAAACATCATGGAACTGGTCGGATATTGCTTTGAAGACGATATGATGTTAGTCTACGATTATATCCCACGAAACCTGTCAAACGTCATTTTTGGTGAGCAGCGAGTGCAGTTCTTTTACTTTGTCAAATTTTTATCCGATTGGAGGGTTTATCTAGAATATTTAGATAGTTGTAACCAATGGTATGCAGAAGAAATTGAGATGATTATTGACTGGCCAACAAGACTCAAGATTATGTTGGACGTAATAAGGGGAATCGCATATCTTCACGAAGGTGCACAAGTGTGCATAGTGCACAATGACATCAAACCCAATAACATTCTTCTGGATGAAAATTTTAATGCCAAGATTTGTGATTTTGGCCTGGCTAGAATACTGGAACCAGATTACGCCCAATATGTCAACAAGGAGCTTCGTACAAATTACGAGTTGTTTCTAAAGGATTCAACTATATCTGATACCACTACATATAGGACTGTGGCTGGAACACCGTAAAATCGCCTTATCCTTTAACCCTTCATAAGAATGAAACTGATTATTTTATGCATTTGGCAAATTTTTGCGGCCCAGAGTAATGTTTTCATGTTGCGCAGCTGAGTAATGCATTTTTCTTTCCTTGTTTGGCCCTACAGTGGTTACCTAGATCCTGGGTTTTTTAGTACCGGTCGTGCGAGTGTGGAATCAGACATTTACAGCTTTGGAGTGACTCTGTTAAATATCGTATCTGGCAAAAGAGCTACGGAACTCACAGATGAGCTGTTTCTTACCGACTACGTAAGAATTATACTTACATATATAGTCACTACAACCGTAGTTTGTAGGGGTTTTAGCAAACTAATATAATAATTTAGTTTATGGTTTGGTGTGTGAACGCAGGCGTGGAGGTTACATGAAGAGGATCGGCTTCATCAGCTAATAGACCCTCGATTACTCAGCACTGATGGTTTAATTAATTCAAGCAGCATATCAAGAACAATAATAACAGCTCTCTGGTGCACTCATAAGGAATCCAAGAGACGCCCGTCAGCGTCACGAGTGTTAATAATGCTTTTATCAGAAGAAGCAATTCCAGTTCCCACCTTATCACTTGTACCCTGTTTGGATGTCAGCCGGAGTCACGCAACAATGCTGAGTGGTGAGAATTTGGAATCGAGTTACGGGAGAGGTGAGAGTTTTCACACAGATATGCTGAGTGGGGAGAGTTGTGAATATTGAAGAACCAGACACAGAAAAGGTTACCTACGTCTTTTAAAAAAATAATTACTGGGTTTTGATTTGTAATTGGAAATTTTTATAAATTTATTGTTCTATGATCCAGTCTTCTTGTAGCTATGGGAGAAAAGTAAGAAGGACCAACACTTATTAAGTCTAATCAAATTGACGGACAATCAAATTTATCGTATCAGATAATTGTGAGCAATATACTTCTAAAATCAGAACTCTTTCAAGGTAATCAAGTTTGTCTGTTTGTTTTGAAATATATAAAATATAAATTAATTTCCAGATCATCTCTGTTTTCTGCTCTCTGTTAAATTTCTCTCTTCCTCTGCCTCTTTTTTCACCTTCAAGGACAAGTACGTTTTGAGGCAATAATGGGGAAGGACCACTGTTAGAGTAAGATTCAGGACTGGGTGTGGGAGGAGCAATACTGTGTCACCGATTATTCATCTTTGTATAGAATCCTATAATCAAGTTCATGAAATTCAAACAAGAGAAATATTGTGTGCAAATTCTGCTGGTGTTCTAGTATTCCAAACAGTATTTGCTGCAGAGGATAGTTGGATTGCGTAAAATACATATTACTATGTTATATGTGTGATTTGTTTTCGGGAGTAATTTCATCTAATTAAAACTAGTGTATGAATGCAACTGTTGAACATATGAATTTAACTATAACAATCTAATAAATCAGAGGTTGGAGAGATCTGCATGTAATTATGATAGATTTATTCTGCCGCCTTGAGTTTATCAATAGAATTGTGATTATAATCATGGCTTTTGTTGTAATGAGCATCTTTCTTTCATGATTCAATCTTTGGCATCTAAAAGTCTTATTAATTTTTTTATTTTAAAAGTGATCTAAGCTCTACTCTTAAATATGGCAACTTAGACTCTAATTCATATAGTTTTACATTCAAGTTGAAAAACAATAATCACTATTTTAACAAGACTAGTCCAAAGTAAGCACAAAATAAATTTCAATTTCTTTGAATGAGATCATGCCAATGATCCTATCTACGGGCCATGAGTGTACTACTAAATCTGGGTTGATAAATTTGCAATAAATATTCAAAACTTGGGCTTAATTCTGAAACCACTGAAAAGACTATTGATGATGCAATACATTGATTTGTTCCTTTTAAAAATTAATGGCTTCAATATACTGTCTCAAAATTAGACGAGGCACAAAAAGCCCTACAATCCATCTCGAGCATTGTAGATTTGATCCCAATTGCTATGGATTTAAACTCTACTAATACAGATTGTTAAAACCTATTAATTTAATTTCTGATATTTAAGTGCTTGTAAAGGTGGTTATCTCTATAAAACTCTTAGAATATTGGTTCAATTATCCTTGGTATATTGACTCTTTGTTGGACTAACTTTTTAACTAATATTCAAAGAAGATATTTACAAACATACAAGTGGCCTATATGTAAAACAAGAGCTGCAGAGCAGCGAAGTTCCTGCCAAAGTGTGCAAGAACGGTTTTGTTCATGATTTTTCTGTATGCATTGATTGTTAAGGTATTGTGTTCTTGCCATATTTAAAAATCTGTTCTTTAGAACCAATCCTCTGCATAGTTCTAGGGCTAGGCTACTGCATTACTAGTACTAAGACAACCTCTTCTGCAAGAGTAGCGGCCTCTGCCATGGAAAATAACACATTGTTTTGTATATCATTGGACTTATAGATAGTTCTTGTATTTCATTGGAGCTATGCCATATTGATAATATTTGAGAAGAAGAAATCTTCATTAACACAATAGATTTTTCTAATATTTGCAGTTAATATTGTCAAATAAAACATGAATTTAGGCTTCAGATACTTTCTTTCTTCTATTTGGTCCCACAACTAACATGTTTTCTTTTTTGGTCAAATCATTGTGCAAATACAAGGAGAATATTTCATAACAGATACCATAGTTGCCAAATTTGAAAAATTCAATCCGATCCGAAGGCCAAAAAAATAGGAGATCCAGAATGTTCAAAAAGATTCAGAGAAATATCTGAAGCAATTGGAAAATCCAGACCAAAATAGATTTGTTAACAATGCTCAACTTCCTTTTATTGCATTCTTGGTTCAATTCATCTGCTTCTTTCCACTTGTGCAATTTGATTTTCACATATGAACTTTGATGTGAAAATCTGATATGACTTGGAGTTCACCTGTAAAAATTAGTATTATCACAATTAAAATCTAAAATCCTTATTCCAAAACCAAATTCTCAGAAAAGCACACCAAAAATTCAAAATAGAAATAAAACTAGAAAAACCCTTACATTCTTTAGAGCAGAAACCCCTAGTCCAATTCATTATATTCCCATATCCCTTCAAGCAGTTGCACTGAAAGAGTGCAGCTCTTTGGTCCACACACATTGTATGAACATGCTGAAAATTCAAAGCATAGTGTATGTCATAGCATGCTGTATTACCAGTGTTAAGCACACTATATTAGAGTGTCAAAGTAGGTTTTGAGCACACCATAATCAATATTAAAAAGTGATTTTTGAGTCATTATCTACATACTGCATAGCATTCTGTTGTATTTCCTTGGATAAATTTGGCAAATAGAACTGGTATTGTAGATAATTATAATTGAAATGTTTATGAGCATGGGCACGCCGATAAGTCTATTAAGTATTGAAGAAAGATGATCAAATTGAATTTTGTACTTACGATTCACTAGCTCTGAAATTTTCGGAAGTGCAGGCAAGGGTACCTCAGTAGGAGACGCTGAGCTGGCACCACTGCAATTGTAACCTATGGTTCCTGCACAATATTATTCATTCATTAACTATCGATTTTCATGAAAGCCTCTGCATTAATTAAAAAGGTAAGATAAGACTGTTAAGATTGTGATGTCTCAAACCATTGTCACTTGTGTAGATTTGAACAAAAGACTATTGTATGGAATTTTTTGGAGGGGGAAGAGGGGAGAGGGTTGTTAAAAAATCATAATTGGGAACAATGCATGGTTGAAAAGGAACATCATAGTAAAGCTCTGGCTGTTTCCATCCTGGGTTGCATTGACATTTCACAAAGGGATATTCATTCATAGTCATGCAGGTTTCATTCCCACAGTCGGTAACATTGCAAGGATTAGTATTGCAAGGGTAAATCCAGGAGAACAGAGAAGATATTGAATAAATGTCTTGAACAAAACCAGAGCAAAGACAAAATGTCAATATGCAGCTAAATTTAAGAAAGAATCTATATTGTAAACCTGTTGCGGTACTGATATAATATAAGGTGCATTATTAAAAGGAAATAGAAATGAAATTTCTATCCAGTTTGATAATCTACCTGAAGTGGATACCTTGGTTCTCCTCCTTAACTCCGCTTGAAGAGATGAATATGCAGTCTTTAGAGCCGCTGACCTATAAGAATAGACAGTCGCAAGCAAATCAAGGTGAAGAAAATTGGTAAACAGAAGATGGATGTTGCATCACTACTATTAGTAGGTGCAATCCCCAAGGCTCCATTTCCAATGCTTGTGTTAAGAACAGATGAACCACCGCTACTGTAAACTTAGAAAAGGAAACATCAACTGTATAGTCTGCACTAGCACAATAATATAATAAAATATAAACAATCACAACCCTGTATTTAGCATTAATATGTATCCATAAATGCATTAGAAAAAGTTGCCAAAAACAAAAAAAGTTATCTGACTGTAGTATATACCCTGTTGAAAATGTGCACGTCCCAGAACCTGTCAAAATTCATAAAGGAAAGACTTTAATTAGTGGAATACATCCCATAAATTGAAGGATTTTGAGAGAAATAGAAGTAAATGAGTATAACCCTATCTAGAAGCATGTTGTACCTTTATCACCATAAAAAATTACAGACAATAACTTCAAAGTCCACAATGTGTTTATAATTCTGTTGGGAGTATCAAGCAGGACCAGCATTAAGTAGAGTAAATATAGCATAGAACAAATCTATGAATGATTTAGAAGCTGTAATAGGAAGTGTCAGCCCTCTATTTTGAAGCAGATGTTCATTTCCAAGAGTGCTCCCTCTCAGACTATTTTTCACGCATTATATGAGCTTTCTCTGAGTTGTTGCAAATAATAAGAAAAAGGCATCCAAACAGCTAAAGATTGAGATTCTCTTGAGAATTATAATGGATCTATGTGCTGCTCAGTTACTTTCTATTATTATAATTAAGGTTTGATTGTGTTTTAACTCTAAATAAATAACAGATATCGCATCTCTTGTGTTAGTTGTTGTGTTTTAACAAATAATTTCGACACAGTTGAACTAACCCTGGACATATTTTTCATGCAACTCTTCCAATCAGAATCTGGAATTCAGTAGTAGCTGCCATATGAATAAAGATTAGGGGGCTTTTGTTTATATTTTACAGCTACATCGGTCAAATACTTGTTTGCCTTTTTTGAAGAAACATTAGTCAGGTAAGAAAAAACCAGTAAGAATTTAGCTCTTAAAATGAACGAAGATTTTTGTACCTGCATCCAACTCACACATTTCCACGGCAGTCAACCAAGGCTGGTTATTGAAATTAGTTTAGGATTTTGTTTATGGTTTATGGAATCAACTGTCATTTCTTCTCAGACATTTCAGATCCTCCTTCTAGATCATTCTTGAAGGAAACTTAAGGAAGAAGCCAATGCTTGATTTTTCCGGCATTTATCATAGTTCAATTGATACAATCGATGAAAACTCAAAATGAGGGTGAGATACAATTGATGAAAGCTTTTTGAGATTATTTTGAGAATGAGGTGGTGACAGCCTGATTAATTACCCAAGAGAAACATCCTCTGGCTGAGCTTTAAACCCTCTCAATTAAATTCTTTCAATGTTTTGATGGGTTTTTGCTGGTCCTTGCCCCGTTTCTCTTCTCAGGTATTAACAGAAATAATTGGGGAAGAGCATTGAAAACCTCTTTATTTTAAAATTTAGTTTTAAAATAGACTGAATTTTTCGTCTAGGAGTAGCTCTGCCAATTCTTTATTCTATTTGTTCAATTACATGTAGATTGCTTTTTGCTAAATGGAAACAGAAAGATTCTGAGGGTACCTTTTTCAATGCACAGGCCTATCAAGTTAACCAGCTTAGGATGATTGAGCCGGAGCAGCACGGACAATTCCTCTTTGAAGATTTGTGGATTTTGGATCCCCCTCTTTGTTGCTCTCTTCACAGCTCCCACCATATTGTTCTCAAGATGTGCGTGGTACACTTATCCAAATCCCCCTTGCCCAACTTTGGTGCTGAAATTATCTGTAGCTTGCAACACCTCCCACATAGCATAAGTCTGGATATGACTATGACTGCTATCATTATGATTATAGCTTTCATTGCTTCTAGATAAGACCGACATCGTTCTTGATGCAGTCATTAGGCGCTTTCTTAGGATGAAAACGAATACCAGACAAGCTACCACTATTATTACCGTGACTGGTACTGCTATAGCTATTGCCACTTTGCTTTGATCTTGTTTTTCTTGCTTTATGATACTAACGTTGTCAATAATAGGGGCGCAGGTTCCAGCTTTCATGGGATTCAGGAATGTGAGATTTGTGACCTCATTAGGCACAATGAAATTCAGAGCAAGCCCATGTCTGTGAACGTCACAGAGCTTCCAATATGTCTAACTTGGTGTTGTCAGTTTCTTTAGTTTCTGTGTTTCTATCTGAGCAGGATGTTATATCATTACATTTGCCCAACATTAATGATTAGATGATCCATCAGAAAGTTCAAACAAAATAAAACAATAAAAAGACTCAAGTCCATCTGAAACTTTGGGTAAATATAAATCCCTGCAAAAACTTTTTCTTTGCTAAATAATAACAAGATAAATTCTCAAATTAACTATATCTAGTAAGGCTTTTGCATGACAAATGTAATAGTTTAAATACATTAAGATTTGTTTACTTTTGTATGCCTATGAAATGTGCGTTCAGGATATATAGGCAAATATAATATTGCTGATGAAACTGGTTTTTACTAATTTCATTATCAAGTATCAAGACAGATGAAATTAATTTAGTAATTGATGTTTTAAGTTAAACAACCTGCCAAGTCAAATATTAAAGAATTTCTACTAATAAGCAATGAATTGTAATGGCACTATAAGCTAAACATATACAAGCATGTTCAATGACACCCTGAAATTGCCAGTCACTTAACACCTCAAATAATATACACAGATGTACAATGGATCAACTAAGAAGAAACTTTAATGAATCCAAGCCATGTTACCTATGCACAAGTGCCTTAGCAGGTATTGATTGAATTTCAAGTCAGGCTGCCACTTGTATGCTGAACCTCCATATCATCTTCTGGCACAACATTGGATGCTGAACAGTTGGCTGCCCTGAAATCTCTTGGAGTCTCTACAGTGAAGGATCTCTGCTCACCCACACAACAGAACTAGGCTCCACATGCTGAAAAAAACAAAAGCATAAATACATTAAAGTCATCCCTTAGACTGATGCAATTTCTCATGATTAAGTCCTTGAATACCTAATGCCATGGCCTCGTCCACATCTGATCTTTTGAATATCAACATTGGGGGATCCAGATACAATGGAGATACAATCATCCCCTGCTTCATAGTCAACAGTAATCAGAATTAGTACAGGTTATAATGAAATACAGATCTTTCTCAATTCATTAAGACCATTGTAATATATCTCTTTATAACTAGCATAGTTTAGACATCTAACAACTATATATTCAAGGCCTTATCAAGGCAGGCCGATGACTGTATAGGAGGCCTTGTCAAGAGAGACCCAGAAAACAACCAAGAACGTTTCATGTTATAAATTGTATACCATATACTACGAAAGTTTAGGTTATACAAACTTTTTCTCTCTATATTTCACAAAAAAAAATATATTTTAGACTTTGCAACCTCTTCCAATGTCACTGTTACTTACTTGGACATTCTTGGCTCCTTGGAGATGAATTCCATCTGTGTTAGGGCTCTGCTTAGGAGCTCTTATTGTTATCCCCATGACTTGGATTTCTGAGGAGTAAATTAATGCAAGGTGCATTTGTTGACTATTCCAAAATTGCAAGTTTCACACCACTACATTTGTGCATTTCACTATAGAAACTGCCTGAAACATGGGTAAAAAACACCTAATTTGTCAAAATTTCCTTCAAAAAAAATGATACTATTGCATTCTATCAATAGATTAGTAGTCTGTTTGGGCTGAGATCCAACCATGGGTGCTTGCACGCAAGGCTGCACATGAACATAAGAAACATAGATATTTTCACAACATATAGCTATTATCGATGCCTTATTGAAAACAAAACCTAGTGAAGAGTGTAAACATAGCTTTGTTGTTGTTGTGATAATGTAATGACGCTAAGGTAATAAACACATTCATATCTCTATTGAGACCACAAAAAGATTAATTCACAACACTACCATCATATGTAAAGCAAGTATGGATTAAACACTAATTTATCTTGGTCGAAACCCTTCCCATATATTAGGTTCTTCATTCCACCCCAAAATCTGTGTTCATAAGGTTCAAAATGGCAATGTGTAGTAAACACTATCCTTTATCTGAATGATGTATTTGAGCAGAGCTTAAGACTTCACAAGTCAGTTTGGCCAAACAATGAATCATTATAAATCCTCAAACTTCTCAAGGATAAGTATCTTTGTCATAGCAGATTTTAAACAAAACTAGAGTGAAACTATAATATACCTCTTGATAGCACTTCTAGACCCATACAATCTTAAATAAAATATAGTGATAGATAAAGCAAAAAAAGGGCCATTTATTCTTATCAACAAAGGACAAGATACCCCTTCATGATAGTCCTAATTTAATGCTTGGTAGAGAATCAATAAAGGTAACACAAAAACAATCTCCTAACGGCTACCACAGCTATGAGTTTAACAATCTGTAACCTTTCAAGCTTTACAGTATAAACAAGTTTGAGATAAGAAATCACAGTTATTCAAGAAGATAAGCATTGACCCTTATGGTGGTTGATTTAGACCAATAAATTTTAATTCACATACTATGATAAAATAAACCAACATGCAAAATTTAATATAAAGCATTTCAATGCATAGTTGGCCTAGCTTTGTATAGAAACATCAATTTTTATAAGGAGTACAAAACATAATCTATGCCCACAACAGATATTTCATTCAGCTTAAGAAAATGCAAATTGATAATTTCCAAAACACTTCACATTTCCGCTTGCCTCTCTTAAACTGGATACTGAAAATTAATAATGGAAGCGCAAATTACCATGAGTTTGTTGAATTTTTCTTGACGGTCAGGGCCGGCAAAATGTGCCATCTCCCAGCAGTTACTACCTGCCTGCTTTAAAAACCCAGATATACATCCAGAACATATCAGATAGATGCCTAAAAGAACTTTGAAATTTTCTAATGTCAAAATCAAAACAAACATTTCAAGTACCTCTACAGGTGCTGCAGCCTTTTTACTTCCCCAAAGAAGCTTTTTTTTCTGATCTGCAGACATGGATCCCGACACTCCAAGATTTTTATTCACTGCAGTGGACAAAACAGAGAACTATAGTAAAAACACAAAGAATGTGCAAGTTCCAAAACCCAGTGGAGTCCTAACATTGAAACAGGACGAACACAGAAAATATTTGAAAAGGTAGGAAGAAAATGCTATTTCAAGCTAGCTGATTTTGATTGAACAAAACAGATTGAATCAATATTAATCAGTTTAAATTAGAAATCAACACGATAAAATCCAGTGTTCGTATTTCCATGCAATGAACGGTATTCCCGGTAAAATTGACAGAAAAGAGTTTGCATTCTCAATGACCGATAGCAGAATTGAACAGACTAGAAAATGACTCAGGTTAGAAGGCTAGCATTACCATACTGAGCAACAAGAAATAATCAAGAACATGCATGGAAGCCTACTCAAATTAGTTGTGACTATTCAATATTCTGATGAATTAGTTCGATAAATACTAAAAACAGAGTTTTCTATGAATAGTAGACATGTGGGATTCCTCCTTAAGAGGATAAGCAAATAGCCATGATATGTTTCATGCCAAAAAAATTACCATAAATATATTGTCTTCAACAGCCTTTCTGCCTCTCTCAGGAGTCTTGCAGCATGAAGTAACAGAAGCAGGAAAAAAATAAGAAAATTTGCTCAACACACGAAATGGAGACCTAAGGCAATTCAAATCAAAACCAAAAATTATTGCTGAACAGGGAAAGGAGCAGAGTCATCCAAGGAAGAAAACAGTGAGCGAAACCATTTAAATGCAGAGGCAGCTGTGAGTGGCTATGGAGAAATTTTTAAAATTAGTATGGGACAAGAGAATAAGTCTGAGTCATGACCAAGACTAAGCAACAGAGATACAAGAAAGGAAGGCATCAATTGTCAATATCGGAGGAGATGATTCAAGCTTAGGATACTGAGAATAATAAAGAAGCTAAGAAAAGACAGGAAATGTAAGTCTCTGTGGATGAGAAAAAAGACGGAGACTTTTACCCTAGTCTAATACTCTTGAAAAAGCTCCTGATTTTATGTCTTAGAAAGTGGAAAAATGCAAAGCCACTAAAGCAGAAGAAATTCAAAAAGGGAAAATTGCGCTCACATCCAGAAGTGCTTTGTGCCAACTTCAAAACTGTAGCGATCGCTTCTGAGCCAAAAAGATGCAGGAGTGGCTCAAATCAGCAGAAGAAATGACGAAAATTTCCGTTGTATAACAATACCGACAAAAGCTATGCATATATTTTTTTTCCCTGGAATCTTCTTCCTCAACAATCCGCAGGGAAGCCCCTTGGCAAAACCACCACCCAAATGCACAGAAGAGCAAAACTGGTGATGAGATTGAGGCTGAGGCTTTATTGTGTGAATGCAGTTCGCGTTCCTTGTCTCTGCTACCACATTTTGCAAACATGCACACCAGAACCCTTGTAGCGAAGACACGTTCACAGCCCTTGATGCGATTTCCAACAAATGCAGAGATTGTCAGCCCTTCCTGACAATCTGCAGGACCCTTCCTCGAAACTCATGCGGTCTCTTGTCTAGGGATGCCCGCAGAGCCCCTGTCAATCTGCAGAGCACCAATCAGAGAGTGCAAAAAACAAATTATTGAAAATTTGCCATAAAAAATGCGCATCTTACTGACCCAAGTAGCAAACAAAGAATATATCCTAAGGGAAAACTGAAATCTTATTGGCTACGGCAGCAAGGTTTAATCACTGTTTACCGTTTAAAGCCTTCGCTATAGTTCCAGGCAGGAACTAATAGGTTCTTCTATGCTTCCCACAAGCGATTTCTCCTTCCCCTGCCCATGGTCTGTTATTCTTTTCCTGGAATGTTATAATTCAACAATGTAAATTTGCTAACTTTCTCAAGTAGTCCCAAACTAATTGGTCAGCACAATAGATGTTGTTGTTGACCCTGAAGCATTCAACATTGGAGTTTCATGTTGATCATTACAATTAACATTAATTTGAATTACATCACTCTCTACTGAAAGGAAATATTGCGATAGACCGGTTTGACTTTGAATAGTCGTTAGTGGCTTCAAGAAATTAGTTTGTGGATTTGTTTCACACAATGCATTTAATGGACTTGGGCCAGCTAAGGAGTTGGCTCTCTGTTGGCTCTGTCATTTGGGATAAATTTGGGTCTTGAGAAGAACCAATTCATATCTATAAAGAAACTTATACGAGCTACATATTTTGCACAATAATAATTTGAAGAGTTAAAGAGTATCTCTATTTTTATTTTTTTTTGAAAATCCTGAAAAATCTAATGGCATCCATCAGCTCCCCAAATATCCTTGGCCAAATACTTAATTTGGACTTCAAACTTTTTGGTGCAGGTATTCACGAAACCCCCATTAGAGAGTTTCATAATAGTTGTCGCATCCGAAGCTTCCCAGGAAAAATATGATGGTCTCAACCAAAATGGAAAAACGCTCTCATGAGTGGTAGAGTCACTAACTTCTGACCTTTCCACACCGTCGCTATTTTAACTTTTATGTTCTAGATTCTTTGGAGACAGCTGATATCTAAGGGGATTGATTTTCTTTTTTTAAATAGATAATAGAAAACGTGGGTAAGTGTCAATTGACAATGGATACTTATGGTAAGGATGTTGGTATTAATTTTTTACCACTCTAGCCTTATAATTAATTGTCTAATTATTTTGCTTAAATTTTCCTAAGGTCTTTTCATTGAACTTGCTTAAAGGGTATCCAACAAATGTTATTATGTTATTGCTTTCAAAATTATTGAAGATATATAATATATATTTGTCTATTATTATTAAATAGACATGTAGGTAGGGCAATTTCAAATAAATAATTGAGTAACAAATTTGGATCTAGAGATTGGTTGTGACATATAATTTTTTCTCCCTTGATGTAAGATTGTGCATTTGTTGCATTAAGCTTCTACCCTTGCTATGGTTTGATAAAGTTTTGAAACTAGCATATTTGAGTTAGAAGGAATTTGCTTCTTTGATTAAGAATGTACTAAAGGTGTAATGAAATTAATTTAAAAAAGTGGTTGTAACCAAGGGTGGTTTGTATAATTGAACACATTAATATACCATTTTCTAACAAGCATCATCTCTCCTAGCCACCAAAATCACTCGCTACTCTACAATAATGATTCTAGCTCTATAATCACCCATTGCTCCTAGATCATGCATTTACTACATAATCACTTTATTGTTTCAAAAAATTGTAGTCACACACTAGGTCTTTGTATCAACCTCCTTTATTGCAACTCAAGTTCCAATAGGGACCTTGGTGAAATATTTTTGTGTACACCACAAGTTTAGATCAACGAGCGAAGTTTAGATCCACATCCCATATTTATATTTGCAGGAATGAAGATCATATTTATAGACATTAAAATGAGTCAAATTTTTAAACAATTCATAACTTTCAAATACCAATCTTCTCAACCAATTTATTACATATTTAATTCCAAAAATTATCAAATTTATCATCATATTTATTAAAAATATATTTTTATTTATTATTTCATTTCATTATAAATCTAAATCTTAAAATTAAATTAATTATTTGTTTAATTACTATATTTAATTAGTTAATCATAGATTATTTATTTGCTCACATTTATCCCTAAAAGGTTTCATACAATTATTAGGCGATAGGCTATTTATTGTGGGCACAACCCACTCAATTTGTCTCATGCCTGAAAAGAGTTTTGCCAACAATTTATCTGACGCCTGAAAAGAATTTCGCAGTCTGAAAAATCTAAAACCATGCCGGAAAAGAGTTTGGCGGGGTGAAAACTCTAAAAAGCATGACTGTAAAAATTTTTGTCATTGTTGTAATCTTACTTCATGCAGCAAATCACTCATTAACTGGCCTCAACCATGACTTGCATTATGTTTTTTCTGCAACAAAATACGGAAACTTAGCCAATGAACACCATTATTTTATTTCAGTTTGTATGCAGAAAAAATGCAGCAAAAGTCGCAAAACTGTTGATTTGGTTTAGCAATAAAAACTTCCCAAAGGCTGCTACACATTATAGATATAGCAAGTTGTAGTTTTTCTTTGTTTCACACTTCCCCAACACCCTTATTATCCTCGTCCATAATTCCCAATCCCATGAAAACTTTGAATGCTAATGCACAGATTATCAATCCCATGAAAACTTTGAATGGGATGCACAGATTAAAAAATTCTTAGTCTTGACATATAGAAAATAGGATGAAATTTCAGATGTGGCCATATTCTACCTGATAAAAACAAGATGAAGTAAATTGTACAAACTATAAAGAGAGGGACATACCACAAATTCCTTCGACATTGGAAGCAATATATGGAAGTCTATTGTTATTTTAAGGATTTAAAATCTCAAAAAAGGGTGAAGCAATGGAGTTGTAGGTGTTGAGCTTCTGTAAAGGTGCCTTATAAGTAAATTTGTTTGTGAATTTAGTACAAGTAATTGCTGATATGTTGTAATATGGTATTATCTATTCATATTACAAATGAATTTTCTGGATAGAATCAAACTGTGAAGTTGAAGATCACACCAAAACACACTTTTTAACAAACTTGGGGTAGAATATCTAAACAGTTATGGCATTTGTGTTGAAGAATTCTTCTTTTGTATTTTCTTAGTTTGGATTAATGCATGTTCTAATAAATCCTCAATTTCTTATGTTTTAAGGGCCACTTCCCAAAACTAAGAATGTTGCTAGAGAAATTTCAAAAGGTGGCAAAATATGGATTATTTTGGTAACCTGATACCCAAAATCAATTCTTGGACAAACTATTCTGGCGAATATGCTAAACACACAAGATTTCATTGTGTAGATTTGAAAAATAACTACTTCCAATATTTTTGTAGGGAGGTGCAACAAAACCAAAAATACACAAATAACAATATTTAAAAGAACCAATCTAGAAAACATAAAACAACTTTATGAATGTAAGCAAGATGAAAACATCTACCTTGATAATTAATAGAAAAAAATCTTCTCAGTATGGGGACATTAAGGAAGGTGTTAAGAGGCTACGAGGAGGTGAAAGTCTTGGGGCAAATGGGACTCTTCACATTAGAAATATAGTTAATGTTGTCAATTGAGAGGCGTAAAAAACAAATTAGAAAATCAGTGTTGACTTGTGTGCTCTTTATATATGGAGATGCAAATAATCTGCGAAGCTATAATGATCAACCCTCTACCCCAAAAATTATTCAATAGTATGATACAGTGTAGAATCTGAAGTTGGGTACAAAAAGCAAGATAGGGGAAAATCATATTAATGTTTTAGATCTAAACACTCTACAATTGATTACTGCTTCACTCTGACCTATTTGAAAAGGGATGGTATGAGGGAAGGGAAGAAGTTTTTTGTTGTTCTGTTGACTTTAAGACAACCTTCAAACCCTGCGTAGAAGTATACTTTCGAATAGCATGAGGAACTTAGTGTGCCAAATGAGTATAGAGTAGAAGTTCACATGCTTCATGATCAAGTGCAAGCCAAACTCAGAACACCTACAGGTTTATCAATGTGTTTCGAAAACATTACATCACTTTTGTGAAGAAATAGGAATGTAGGTAAATAGAAACAAAAATAAAGTCTTGATTTTCTCTTGGTTGGAGAAAGATAGGAGACAAGCATCCTTTTTTAGGGCAGTATGTGGAGATAGTAGCAGAATACAAGAGTCTTTCAATGCATTGCTTTCTGTTTAGGGAATTTTTAGCAAGGTAATTGGATTTTTTTATTTAACTCTTCATACATCGTCAAGCCACCCCCTATTTTATTTCATTCTACATAATTTTTTTCTTCTATATGTTCCTTATCTTCTCCTTATATTGCCCCTCATTTTAATTTTGCACACATTTTATCTACCAAAAAATGTTGCAACATCTTTGTTTCTTTGTTTCATGCTTTCATTTCCCTGTGCACCTCCCCTATCACTCTCCAATTTGTATACTCCCATCTACTTGTGCTAACTCTCCTTGCCAAAGGTTGTGCGTTGGATTTCACAATGCACTTTTTAGAGTATTAAAGCCTGCTGATCATGCCATCTTCCATAGCAAATACATGCCAATGGTGTTGTAAATTAGTTTACAAAAACTAAGTTCCAATGTACAAAAGCAATAGTGTAACAAGAACATATTATTGATTCTTAAACTTGTATTGACCTAATTTTAGTGCTACTTGCTGTTGTAAAAAATAACTATGCTTGCAATCAACTGAACATGTAATTTGTATGCTTGCTTGAGTGCTTGAATTTGTGAAGTAGTCACATGGAATGAATTTAAGCAAGTAAAAGGATGAAACAAACTTGAAAAGAGAGTATTAACATAATGTAGCAACCCAATGTGGAGGATTAACATAATATAGAAGAGTAGGGTTGTGCCTCTTCATTTCTACTATCATGCTGCTAGATATACAAGCCAATATCTTAATTTGAATATCCAACAAACTTCTATCCTTCCTCTAGCACTTCTGTAATGCTCAGCAGTTCTTGTTCTAAGTATCTCAGCATTAAGAGTCTTGATGCCGCTGTTAGTCAAGGTAGTAATTCTATGGGCAGGCTTACTATTTAGCAGCACATATGTAAGTCAAAAATGTGGTAACTTTGAGTATTTGGAAATCTAGAGACAATTAGTCTTGAGCTCTGTTCCTTCAGGATTTTTTGTAATGTAGCTTTCTTGCTATTTTTATAGATGGGTTTTTCTTTAAGAAAAGAAAAAAATAATTAAAAATCAATTAGCTTTTATTATATATCTATATAGCAATCACACCAATATAAATTCATAAACTTGCCCAATCACTCAAAAATATGTGTTGTGATAAGACCTGACCATGATCTAGCTGGATATTTTGCAAGGATAGGTCTTTGTCCCTTTTGCTTTGGCCACATTTCTGCAGTAGAAAAGAAAACCTTTATATAAAAGTGTGCAACAAAGATTTAACAAAAGTTGCATGAGTAAAGAATATAAACAACTTAACACGAGATGCAAATATAAGGAAATTGCCTGAAGATCTCTAAAAACTTGTCACCATAAGTGGGCACGACAATACCCCAGAAATATTATTCAGTCGCTTCCTACAGTGAAAACTCATATAAGATTTAAAATTATATCTGAACTCAAACAAAAAGTATTGTCAAAAAAGCTCAATGATATATAATTTTAGTATATCATGGTGACACCCAACACAATGCTTAGTAAACCAGGTCATAATGATGATAGGATTCTTATAAATGGAATCAAAAACACATTTCAACAAATAGAATTGTTTCAATGTTCAAAGATTTACTATGGTGTCTCATAATCATTGCTTAGTGAAGATTCACATTTTAATATAGATTTAAACTCCAACTCAAATCCGTGAAATAAGTAAAAGAGGAAATCCTCTCTGCAAAATAAGGGAGGTTGTATTCATTAATATTTGACTATGGATTCATTAATATTAAATTGTGGATACATATATGTGCAGTTTTCCTTGATGATAGAAGACATTTTAAAACATTTCAATTCGTTCAAGAGTTCAAAAATTGGTTTTATGAAGAGGAAAGTGATTCTGAATTTAAAGCTCTTATAATGTATTTAAAATGACACGCCAGTGATGGTCTGAATCATGTAATCAAATTCAATCATTTTGAACTCATTATAAAGTACTAGACATTACGAAACATGTTTCAAAAAGGAATGTTTAAAACTGAGAAAAATACACTCTTTAATTGACTGTCAGTACACTCTCCTCTGTCAGTCTTGTTCTTATTTTGAATAGTCAAGTTTTGCAATTCTAATCTTGATTTTGAATGGTCCAATAATTCAATTGGCATCAGAAATTTCATTTTGTCTTCATCAATCTTGTTCTAAATCACAGAAAAACACACACACAATGGAAGTAATGAAGAACTAATTAGTTACTCTTAATTAGAGCTGTAAGGACATGAATCAAATGTGACTTACTTTTTAACATTTCAAGACTTGTACCATGGTTTCATTTGAACTTCTAGTACTCAAAAATTGATCCTATTGTCACCTGATACATGTTGTCAAAAAAAATTTGTATATATCAAAACAACTTTTCACCATAATCCAATCATGGTGAACTGTGATACTCAACAAAACGTTAAGTTTGCAACTTCTATGAACCAAGAAGCATGGAACAAAGACAATTTTGTAATTCTTACAAGTTTGGGATTAGTAGCTGATGAATGTTCTTTGATAGTCTTGAAAGTCATGAGATGGCCACATGCATTGGCTATTCAATAATTTTTGCAAATTGAATTCAAGGCATTATGAGATGCCTGCAAAGTACCCTGAAAGAATCTAAGTGTATACCATTCCACACTATATTAAAGAAAATAATTATTATTTTATTTTAAATTTTGTGACAAATAATAAGAAAAAACTAAAACCAAGAGAATGTAGATTGGTAAAAGCTTGTAAGGGAGTTTCTAAGAAATTTGTAACTTGTTTAATGGAAAATAATCTATTCATTAAATGGTAAAAACCAACAAAATCCTGCTTATCAAGAAAAAAAAAAAAATTAATGGAGTAAAAGCATAATGGGTCTTTGTTAGATTATAATTTGATTATAATTTAATTTCAAATTATGATTTATTAGAAAAAAGACAAAAACTAACAATTCCCATTTCAAATATATTTATCTTAAATAAATTGTCTTTCTTCTTAAACATTCTATCTAATATTCATGAAAGGGTTAATTTATGTTGAAGGCAACAAACCTTCTCCTAAGAAAATAGAGCACTATCATTTATTTTTTTATATTCCACACTATATCAAAGAAAATAATTATGATTTTATTTTAAATTTTGTGACAAATAATAAGAAAAATCTAAAACAAAGAGATTGTAGATTGGTAAAAGTTTTTTAGGGAGTTTATAAGAAATTGTAATTTGTTTAATGGCAAATAATCTATCCATTAAATGGTAAAAACCAACAAAATCTTGTTTATCAGGGAAAAGTGAGATAGATATTGATTTTCCAACTACATGGAAGAATTCTATTTCCATTTGTAATGTTTTTTGTTAATTTGATGCCAACATTCATTCTTCATTTGCTTTCAATACTTAATTTCTTTAACAAAAAAATCTACATTTATCTAACTTTATTTCTTTATAATTATTCTTAAGGAGAAAAACTTTCAATAATAATTTCACCATGTCGGTTGATTTGTATTAAATATCATAGTTGATTTGTATTAAAATTCATAATATTCAAAGTTGTTGAAGTTTCAACATTCAACTTTAATCTGATTTTTTTATTGGGCTATCACCTCCTTCTGATGGAGGAGATGTGTGGATTGCATTTATGCCTACCCACTACCACTTCCACCCACTCAAGGGCAATTGCAATTAATCTACCCAAATGCCCAACACAAGGTACAACCCGTAATCAAAATCATGCACAAAAAGGCCTATTATTAAAGATTTCTACATGATTAATTTATTATTGAATAATTTATCTTTTTAAATGTCCAAACATAACATGAACTAACAACAAATAAGTAAAAAATTAAGAACAAATAAAAAGTTTATAACATGCTTGAAGCAACATATAACTAAAAAAAGGTATTTTAATTTGACAACTTCAGGTGCAATTGCTAGTTTACAAAAATCCCTTCGGAATGGCATTTACACACATTTCACTTTCTTGCAAAGTATTTCAGCGTAATTGCAAGTCATAAAATTGTACACGGTGAGGAAACAACGCGGACTATCAATTTTAGGTTTTAAGAAACTGATGGGAAAGTTCTTTGCCCGCGAGAATCTGGCGCTGGCTATCCAGCCCCAGGAATGCACCGCCCCATACCATGCCCATCATCACACATACCATAAGCCCCGTAACTGCAATTTATTAAGATAACGGTTTTTGTCAGGAAGTACTATCTGTAGTTGGAAAACTCAGCATTGGAAAACTCAGCAGCGAATTTCAAGTCAAGGCAGTACTGTTCGTAGTCACCAAATTCCAAGCAACTCTGCAGTTTTAATGTCTACTGCCACCCGCTTTTATTAATATCCAACGCTTCAAAATTGAACTCCAAAACCCGCCTAAATTTCCCGCTGTTTCAATGAAATTTAAATTTGAATAGTAAAAAAGAGTCAGCTTAACTCTGCTTTTTTAGATAGCCACTGCCATGAAAGAGGCAGTCGCACTGTCACCATATGGAAACCTCCAGCCGGATCCGCTTACATATGCCAGCATAGTTCTAGCCTGTGCTGAAATGGGAGCGTTGGAATACCGTATAGCTATCCATATAAGCATAAAGGATAGAGGAATTTTGTTTGATGAAAACACTCTGGCAGACATGTATACAAAAATGTGGAAGCATAGACAAGGCATGCGAACTGTTTGACCGAATGCCTTAAAGAACTGTGGTCTCATGGAATGCCATGATTGCAAGATATACGCAAAATGTATTTGTTGAAAAGGCTTTAGGAACTTTCAAGCAAATGCGATTGGCAGGTGTAAAGCCAGACTTCGCAACCTTTGCCGGCAGCCTCCTTACCTGTACCAAAATGGGAGCTTTGGAAAAGAGTATGGAATCTGTCAAAGATAAAGGACAGGGGAATTTTTTCAGACGCTGTAGTTGCAACTAACCTGGTAGACATGTATGCAAAATGTGGAAGCACAGACAAGGGGCGTGAACTATTTGACATGATACCTAAAAGAAATGTGATCTCATGGATTGCCATGATTGCAGGATACACAAAATGTGGAAGCATGGACAAGTTTAACAGAATGCCTTGAAGAAAGGCGTTCTCATGGGATGTCCTGATTGCAGATTATTCACAAAGTCGATCTTTTTAAAAGGCTTTAGGACCTTTCAAGCAAATGCAATTGGCTGATGTAAAGACAGACTCTGTAACCTTTGTCAGCATCCTCCTGGCCTGTGATGAAATGGGAGCTTTGGAACAGGGTATGGACGTCCATCAAAGCATAAAGGATAAAGCAATTTTGTCAGATGTTTTAGTTGCAACTGTTGTGGTAGACATGCTTCAAAAATGTGGAAGTACAGAGAACGGGTGTGAACTGTTTTGAAACCACATTTCTTACACATTACAAGGACCCTTATTCTATTCTTCATTTCTTCAAAAATTTTGCACTCTTTTGTTTGTTGCTATCTATTGTATATTTTTAAAATATTGCATGTAATAACGGTATTATTCCACTCTACAAGGGTGCCAACATACTTTTATAAAAACTAGACTTTGTTCTTCCTACCAGCAACTAGCTTATCTAATTTCTATATTTCATTATTTTACTTTTTATTTAAACATCTTTAAACAATCTTGTCATTCATAAATTTTATAGCTAGTAGATCACCTAATTTTTTGTTTCATTTCTCAATGAAATCTCATTTAGATTAAGGATTGAATTTAAGTAAGATATGTTAAGCAATCTAACTAGAAAGAAAAATAATTTGTTAATTAATTGGTAGAGAATTTGTTTGTGTTTGCATTAACTTAAGTCAACCTATTTATGATAGATTGCTTTTTGAATCCTAATATAGACAATTGAAAATACTTTCTTGCATTTAAAATGTGTAGGCTATCTATTTTCTATAAATATTTGTAGTGAACTTGATGTGAACCCTAACCTTCCTTATTTGTTCATTTTTTCATTATCAAAATATTTTTTCTCTCTAAATGACAAATTCTCATTCTAATGTCCAATTAGTTAATTTTACATTGATTTTTTAATTGTCATCATTCAACAAAACTTTTTTTGAGTAAACATAAACATAGTCACAACATATAGACCTTATCACAATTAGGTCAGTGTCCATTTAGTACACTATTATCTTTGTCTTTTATTTTCACTAAAACTAAAAACTCTACATTTTTCTACTCAAATTTTCTATAGTATATAAGAATGAATCGTTTTTCTTGTTCTTCAATAGAAATCAATATCCTTCCCTCTTTGACTATCCCTTCCTCATACATTATCTCTTATAGGAACCCTCATCTACGCCTATCCATGTATCTTCCTCACACTTCCTTCTTTCATTACCCTTCCTTCCTTCCTCCATTATCATCCACCCCACACGATGTCTCACTTTACATGACTCAATGATGACCACTTTGATAATGAAGCCCCATTAGATGATGCTAGTTTTGTCACTCACCAAAATTGACCACCATTTGTCTCTCCTCCAAAATAGCCTACCTAATAGTGTCATTTAATCCTAAATCGCATCACTCACATACTCCTTGACAACTATCATCATCACCCATCTTGGGGAGCTAGAGATATTGCAAGGTAGAGGATATATTATTCACATTCATGTCCCTTTATAGTCTAATTCTATTACTTTCATCCCTCTTTTCTAGCCAACCTCTTTTCTTTTTCCTACCACTCAATATTCCTTCACCTAATTTTTTATGCTTAGTCCTTCTCATATAACCCACATTTGTACCATGTATGTCTCTCTCCATTCCTCATTTTAACTATAATCACATCCCTTTAGGCAATTGATTTACCTCTTGCTCCTATTTTCCACCCTTTCAACCCCTACCCTTCACTTATGTTGCTTGATTATCTCCTACCATTATTGTCATTCCCTCTACTATCCTACCATTAACCTCACAACCCTTACCACATTCTTATCAAAACATAAAAAAAATCCACCTCCTACTCTAAATGTCCCAACGGATACCCCTAATCCTATCATTTACCACCTAGTTCAAGAAATTTCAATAATGCAATTCTCTCATCTCCTTCCTCGTTTGAATATTGATCTTCATCCTTTGAGAGAGAGCCTTCTGTTCACTCTCCTCCTCATAACTGCTCCACCCCCCCCCTCGCCCCCAAAAGAAAATCTTCTCCTCATAACTCTCCTCCACACAACTCACCATTGAAATACTCCCACTCCTCCAATTCCAAACCCACCACATCAGACTCTAATTCCTCCACCTCCTCATTCTTCCCCACCTATAATTATTCTTCCATCCCCTCACACATAGCTAGAGAACCAATGTGAAGGAGATGGCGACAAAATGGATTTTATTTTCCAAATCTAATTTGAAATTAAATCGATTTCATCATTTCCTACTTAATTGTTCTCCCATATATTTGACTGGGATTGTATTATAGTGATCATGTCTACCATCCTTATATGAAGAGGAAATTTTTTTATCTACTTCTACTACAATGTGAGTAGTAAGCACTAAAATATGAAGGTTTATTCTAGTTTTTTAACCTCACTTTTAAATCATTTTTCATCATATTTTACTAATTCCTCAATTTTTTCATCCTCCATATTTGATTTATGTTTTTTATTCATACATTAGGTGAATGAAAATTTGTCAAAAATAAGTCACTCAATTCTTTCCATGTTTTTGTTGAATGCACAAGACAACTAAGAGCGGGGGGGTAGCGAGGGGGGGCGAATTAGTTGTTCATTAAAACATCAAAACACTCGTTAACATTCAGATCCACATTAACATTATTAGCATTTAATTTGTTAAAGTGATTTAGCATGGAAGCAAATAACAAAAATTGAAACACATTAACACCATACACAACATAACACCAGATTTATGTGGAAAACCCAATAAGGGAAAAACCATGGTGAGGATTAGCTTACAATATAAAGTAATTATGATACCAAATACAATAGGCTCATGGCCAAAGGGCTCACTGACCAAAAGAAAGAAGGGATCATTGTTGGATTATAAAAAAGAAGAAAGAAGATTGTTACAATGAGAAATCCATCTCAAATAAATAGAAAATATCCACCACAACATCACTAGTACATTTGAACAGTATCTCTGAAGAATGTAGACACCTTCTGCTCATTACTTCCAGTAGTCTAACACATTAAAGCTCGCACTACATTTCACACTTTTGCACTTCACAACTCTATACTTTGCATCACGCACACACTTCACACGGACATCCTTCACCAGTTCATCACTTATTTATACCATCCTCAACCTTCAAAACATTCTCCAAGGTCAACTATGTACCTCAACCATGCAAATTCAAATTAGGTTCATACCAAAACATTCCCACGATGGAAAGGAATGAAGGTAGACCACATCACGCCTTAACTCAAACCTAAATCCACACAAACACACCACACCATGCTTCCACAAACACTGAAGCAAATCCACAATTCGTGTAAACACCCAATATCAATCAAACCCATGTAAACACCATTAAACATTTAATTACATGCTTCCTTTGATCCAGAGATGACTCGTAGAAAACACACATCACTTGAACACAATCTAGATTATTCCATCAACACCCTAAAATCCAACAAATCCTTTGCAACAACTTTAACCTGAAGAATATACTCATCCTATACACACGGTTAACCTTCCACACATTGTAACTCATGAAACCATCCTTGGAGAGCACCAAATCACAAATTGTATAAGAGAAAAATTGCACCCTTGTGATTTCCCCTACATTCTTGTTTCCACATTAGTGTATGCTTCTTTAGCATCCTGAGTAGGCTCATTTTAGCCCTAGAACATCAACCTCTTTCCCTCTAAAGATGCTCCAACACCCCTTTCTAGCGACCACCCTTGCGTGTTAACTTTGCATTGAAATTTGTGCCTTTCTGGTTAGCATTGTTTTGTAGCATGACGTGTCCAAACACTAGCGCATCGTGCAGACGTTCGTGCGCCATGCTAGCATCCTACGACTTTCAACGCTCAGATGACCATTTCTGAGCATGTTTTCCACTTGTCACCTAAGTTTGTCGATGGAAACGGCTCAGGATTATCTGAAACAGCCCGGGAAGCTTCTTTTCCTTCCTTAAAAGTCCTTTTTTCATTTCATTTGAAGGAATTTTTCTCCACAATTAGCTCCATTCTGCCAATTTTTAGTTTCACTCCATCACTTTCTTACACATATTCTATACAGCTTGTTGTAGCAGCTTTCAGCTCTCTCAAGCTTGCATTACAACACTTTTTTCAACTTCATCTCCCTCATTTTCATGTTGGTGAGCATCTTAGGATTCCATATCCCCAACTATTTGCACATTTACTTCATGATACAGGTTCTCCTCCTCAAGTGGGGTTTGCTTTTATCACACGCTTATTCATGGTGTGGGTTCTACTCCTGAGCAGGTTTTGCTTTCACCACATGCTTTACACTCTTTCTCTTTATCTTCTTGGTTGTCCGTGGAGGTGGGAACACCAAAATGGGGGTTTGATTGAGGAAAACCCCTATACAACCCTAACATTCTCTCTAGGTATCACACTTGCAGGTTTTGAAGACATTTGCTCAGTGGAGGCTTCATCGTTCAAATGGTTGTGAGTATTTCCTTTCTTCTCCTTACCTTTGTCATTTCTATCTCTTTATCTTAGTCTTATCACTTTCTATTATTTTACTGTACTTTTCAGTATTAGCATTTGGAGTAGAAGTAGTCACTTTAGGTGTTTCTGTAATGAACTCTTTCTCTGAACCATATGACATGCCTGCGCCCCTCTGAGACGCCTGCGCGTCGTGTTGTCGTCTGATTTCTACATTGACGTCCTTTGGCCGAGAGCCTATTAGTTTGTCTAGAGATCCTCTATTACCTTCTATTTTAGATTCTAGAACTTCCACATTGTTCCATTAAGGTAATATAGGGCAGTTTGCCCCGTGAGGATCTCTAAGCAAGGAGAACTCTTGAGTAGCGAATCCCCCTATATCACATTTTTTGTGAACCCAACGTGAAGAACATTCTTCTTTGAAAAAATTATAATGGATTTAATATCTTCTTTTATCGGTTCAGTGTCCAACTTTGTTCAAAATATTAATCATATTCCATTCAATACATGTAATGGTGACTTGGCTCTGCCCATGTCACTCGGTATCTTTGATCCTTCTCATGAGACTCCTCTTGCTTCAGAGGATGTCTTGTTGCAAGAAGATGAAATCATTGATACCTTTCTCAATTTTACTTTACCTTCTATTCATTCCAATACACTCTCCTCTAGAGATGGTGCATTTGTGAATGACGAAGTTCCCTCTCCGTCTGATGCACTCTCTTCTGGAGATGATGCATTTGTGAATGATGAATCTCATCTCTATTCTAATGTACCCTCTTTTAGAGATGATACATTAGCAAACGATGAACCACATTCCACATCTGATTCACCTTGGATCGATGTTCAGAATGTCTCTTTAAGTAATTATTCCACGTTTGATCTTGTTTGGATTGATGTTGAGAATATGTGTTTAAGTAATCATTCTACTAGTTGTGGTGAGTCTGTAAATGTGGTGAATGTTTTCGCTACCCCCCAAGGGCCTAAGAGACCGATCATTCATGTGACTCTAGCTAGTCCCACTCCTAAAAGGGTTTGTGCTATCGATGGTGTTCTATTAAATAGTGGATCTCCTTATCTTCCTAAGGCTCCCTCTTATAGAGCGGTAGCCTATACTTATGAGAACAGTATGAATAAAAAACCAAGACTTCCTCAAGCTCCTAAACCTACAACTAAAGCACCTAGTGATTACAATCTTGTCGAGCAACCTCAGGTTACTTCAGATAAGATCTCGCTATGGGACTTGCTTTAGTCAGCTCTAGTTTATCAAGGTATGTTTCAAGAATCCTTGCAAAGGATTCTCTTGCTTTCTTCTGCTAGGCCGAAAGACACTGATGCGTTGATGGCATATATTTGTGCGGGTTCATCGAATGTTACGTTCTGTCCACAGGAGCTCCCACCTCCGGAAGTACAGAAGTAAGCAGATCCTCTAATGATTATAGTCAATATTAATAAGATAGGAATTAGACACACTCTCATTGATGTTGGTTCGACACTCAATGTATGTAGTATTGATTTACTACCTAAAATTAATATTGACTCACCCTCTCTTAATACTTCTTCTCTTGTCCTTCGTGGGTTCAATAATGTTGGTCAAAAATCCCTAGGCACGATAGTCTTTCCTTTGAGGTTGGGACCTGTTATTGTTCCTACCCTTGTATATGTCATGGCAAAAAAATTTCCATGTAACCTTCTTCTTGGTAGATCGCGGATTCATGTTATGGGCGCAGTCCTATTCACTTTGCATAAATCTATTAAGTTTATTTGTAACAATCGAATAGTCATGATTAAGGCTAACCCTGAAGCTATGCATCTATGTTAGATAGCAGCTACTGGTCAAGCTCCAGTTGTGCCTACTCTTATTCCCTCAGTATCTTCTAGTGTGTTGATGTTTACCCCAACAGTACCTACTGCAAAGGATACTCTTGAGGTAGATGTCCCTAAAGAAGATGCTTCTGAAGAAAGGAGTCCTAAGTATGCTCCTTCCACCTCTTCTCAAAGGAATGCACGACTTGGTGGTGATCGAGGTCCTTTAGACTTTACAGAGTCCTTCGTTGGAGAATATAAAATCTACCCGATCCACTTAGAGCTTTTGACAACATCAGCCACACCCGCTATCAAAGATTGTTATTCTTTTATATCGCGGAGTAAAGCAAGCAATCATTGTAATATCCTTAGTGTTGATCCTCCTTCTAAGGAAGATGATTATGCTTCAACTAAAGAGGTTAGTCTCGACAGTACTATAAATAAGAATGATGGTGATCCCATAAAGGAGTGTGATCCCCATTGTTGGGACAATGCTCTTTATAAGGATCCACCTTTCCAAGACTTGCAAACATGTTATGGCCCTGGATTTAGGCTCGTCTCTAAATTTGGTTATGAGCATAAAGGTTGTGGGTGCAACAAACAAGGCATTTAGGTTCCTATAGAATGTTTGCCTCGTAAGCATAACTTAGGGCTTGGTTGTTTGAATGAACAATCTAAAAGGGGACCATGTTCTATTGGTGGCATGAATTCAACTCAACCTGGTTCTCGTGGACTGATTTATCATCCCTTGTCTTCTACCTTCATTCCTTCTTCCTCTTCTTGTGAGAAGTCAAACCTTCCCCCACAGGAAAAAGGTTTGCTTCCCACTCAAACTATAATTCAAAACATTATTTATTAGTAATAGTGTTTTAATTTTATTTTATTTTTATAATTATGAACTCAAACTTAATACATGTTTATACTGCAACAAATTAGACAATACATAAATTATTATATCAAATAATGTTTTCAATATATAAATAATATTTACATTCTAATTCTATTATTTTAAAAAGATTATGTTTGAAATTCATTCTTTCATTCTTTTATAAATTATTATATTGTTAATAGATTTATGTACTGTATGTAAGATACAAGTGTATGAAGGTCAAGATAAGGAACAAACTATTACTCGAAAATATGTTTATCAAAATCTATTAAATTATATAGAAAATCATAAATAAAAAACACATAACACATATTTTCAAAACATTTTGTATTTTAAAAAATGAAAGATTAAATAATTGTAGATTTATTATCAATATGTTTATTTTGTATGTTTTTATTTTAAATAACATTTTAATATATTTATACTATAATATAATTTATAATTATTATTTTATTATTTATTATAACTAACTTAATATAAATAAAAAATGCATAATTTAGATTAATACAATTAAAAATATATATGGTAAAAATGAGGCATTTGATTTTATTAAAAATATTCTTTCCATAAAAATAAGAATATTTATAAATTAATTATATAAAATAATAAAATCTATATATTTAAATATTGTCATAATTATTCTTATTATATATATTTTTTAAATAAATATAATTGTCATTTAAAGGTTTCATGTCAATAATTTAATAGATTATAAAAGAAAAAAATCATTTCTATTATTTTACTTGCATACCCACTCATATTTATTTTCACATATTGAAATAGATATTAAAAATAATTTTAATCCTTATACTTTTACTTTCTTTTATTTTAATTTAAAATTTATATTTTTCTATTGTTTAACTTGTTCTAATTATTATTCAATTAAAAATTTATATGATAAAAGTGAGACATTCTATTTTATTAAAAGATATTATTTACATTATATATATTTTTTAAATAAATATAATTGTCATTTAAAAGTGTCCAATCAACAACTTAATGGATTATAATAGAAAAAATCATTTCTATTATTTTACTTGCATATCCACTCATATTTATTTTCACATGTTGAAATGGCTATTAAAAATAATTTTAATCCTTATACTTTTACTTTCTTTTTTTTGATATGTTGTACTTTTACTTTCTTTTATTTTAATTTAAAGTTTATCTTTTTCTATTGTTTAACTTATTCTAATTATTATTCAATTAAAAATATATATGATAAAAATGAGACATTCTATTTTATTAAAAGATATTATTTACGCAAGGTGTAATAAATTTCATTATACTAGCATCATATCTATCCTATCACATAGTCTATATAGAAAATGTGGAGAGATATCAATTGTAGGAATCCAGAATGACAATAATATTAATATTGTGTGTTTGTAGTAATATTGCATCAAGATATATCATCATATTTACATTTGAACCCGTTTAGTTTATTTCAAGATTATTATATTATATTATATATTTAATTGAATTTTAACTCTTACTCATAAACTTTATCTAGAACCCTAATCCAAAATGAAAACCAATTGAAACCTAACCCTGATTAAATCTTAACAATGATTAAACCCTAACCCTAACCCTAAATAATACCCAACCCTAACCCTAATCATAATTGTAGCCCTAGCCATGACCTTAACTTGTAATTCCTAACCCTAACCTTAAGCCTAATCGAAATCCAACTTTATCTTTAGTTGATTTATTATACAAAACACCATTAGTTCAATTATTTCTACTCTATGTCTTGGGCAACTAAGAGATCATGATGAACCAAACAATATCTTTAAGTGACAATTAAGATTGTAAAAAATAGACTTAAAAGAAACTTCATATAAAAACTTGAATGAGTTATCTATACAATTTGAAAAAGGGTGTAATATAATTTCTAATAAATTAAATTTAGTTTATGGACTTCTTAGAAAAAAATTTAAATAAATTTAGTGAAAGGGTGTCATTCTCTTCTCGTAAGTAGGGGAAAAATATACAATTTCTTTTCAAGTTATAGATATAAGAATGACAAATGAATAGGCGTTATGCATATTTGGGTGATTTTTGTAAAATTTAAAAATATTGTGAATGAACTTTTAATTTGACATTTTAATTTATTAAAAAATTAAAATTTGACCAACTTAAATTAGTCATTTTTCTTTTATGAAATTCCATCTTTTAAAAATTTATAAATAATTAAGTTTAGAATATAAAACATATTTTTAAGATTTAAAAATATTTAAATGATTTGAAATTTGTTAATATTTAAATACAAAAATTTAAATAAAATAAATTCAAATGTAAATATTACATATAATGTTTATCCTTTAAATTTTAGTTGACATTATTTTTATGTAATAAAACTGAAAAATAAAACAATATAAATTAAAAAATTATATAAAAATAAAAAAATAATATGAAATATTAAAATATTAGTAATTGGATGTATTGCGTTACAAACGGCCAATAATCCCTCCCTCGGCTGCTCAGTTTATAGTGAATGTTAATTAATTAGTAGGTTTCTTCCGCCAGATTTTTTATCATGTTTTTGGTTTTTGCTGCCAGCTATGCGCTCGATTGATTTGACAAAGTACGGGAGGCACGACACTGTGGGGCGGCAGAAAGTTTGCAGATAAAATACGGCGGGCGAGAGAAGCGAGGCAGCCACATCCGTGGACATCATGCCCATGCATCTATGCCCCGGGTGCATTCCTCGGGCTGGATAGACGTTGCCCGAGAATCTCACCTACACCTTGCATTATTTTTATTTCCTTGTTACGCCGAAATTTCCCCCATCTCTTACATTTTAGAAAGTTCGGTATCCCTTAAAAGGACCAAACTGAGACAGTTGGCGACAACAAACTACTTTCCTGGAAAATGTTTCGGCCAATGGAAGAGTTTAATTTGAGTATCTTATGAGCATCTTCCGACATCTATTCAGACCCTATCTATTAATTAGTTGAAAATTAAAAACATTATATTTTAATTTCTAATTATCCACTAGTTACTTATACAGTTAGCTTATGGGAAAGTTTGTAACAGCTAATAAGAAAGTTTACAACCTCCCGGTCAAGCACTTGGCGACAACGAACGAAACACACAACTATCTAGGTATTAAGTGCTTTAACCACGGTACATTACGCGGCATCCGTTCCATTTTCCTGAGGAGCCGTTTATATGAAGGACACAGCATCAAGGATTTTAAGAGAAGAAATGTTTTGATCTCTATATTTTAGTAGCGAGGGCTAGAAAGGTTGGACAAGAAGGCTTGGTGACTACTGTGGGATCTTACTGTGCAAGAGAAGGAAACGAGATTTTTCTGATTATCCATTAGGTACTTGAGGAACAATCTTTTACTGTTTCATGCAGCTTTGATTATATATAAAGATGAATGATCCTTCAGCCAGCACTGCTTCTCCTCCAACTGCCAGTACTGGATCATGTTCTAGCAGTGGTCCTACGAAATTATTACCCCTTGATGTATTAGTCCTTGAAGGTTGCATTGATGATGTTTTGTCTTCTCTTTCGCACAAGGTAAATTCTATTTTCCTTCTCGCCCCAAATAATTGGGTTTTAAAAATTTGACTCTCAGTGTTCGATTGGTAGATTTAAACACACTTATTAAGATGGATATTTACAGGGGCTGAGTTGTAAATTGCTTGAAAGTGGTATGAAACTGAAGGACATAGTGCAGCCAGTAGCATCCGATTTTTCGAAATTATTTGAATCCATTTCAGAGGGCGCAAAGATAATTTCGGATCAGGTAATTCATGATTTGGTCATTATAGATGTAAATTTTAAAGGTAGTTTCTATCCTAGGCTTTTTATGACAGTGGTATAGTCCATCTTTATTGGGAACAGAAATCCTCTTCCTCCAAGCTTTCTAGCGAAGCACAATCGGTGGCCTTGGATACAGTGAAACAACTGGGAAATGTTCATTGGGCTGCGATTGGGCTTTTAGCAATAGCTAATGTTCTAGAGAGATTCGACAAGATTTCTACAAATGATAGAGATTGCTTGGACCTTCTGAAACTGATGCTGGACCTCGCTAAATTTCTAAAGCAGCTCAAAGATATGAATGCCGACTCCCACAAAGAAATTTCAGAAAAAATGAACGAGGCACTTCATTTGATTGTTAGTGGTGCAATCTTGTGTCGTTCCTTTATCGCATACAAGAAAATGTTGAAGTAAGTAAAATGACCAATCCAAAATGAATATTATACTTCTATAAAGTTTTGTATTTAAACTGAGGAAAATAATTTGATATGAAATTAAGCTGGAGTTGTATTAAACGTTATTAAATTGAATATCTAACATGGTGAAATGAAATAAAGGTTCTTCTTCACAACGAAAATCCGTGACGAACTTCTCTATATAAGGAGAAAGGTGGATAGTATTATAAGCCAGCTGAGTCTGCAGATGCAAGTTAAGGTTGTCTCCTCCTATATGTCACAGCAACAGCCATACACCAATATTGCAGGTGAACTTCATTGCTCCATTTACTTTTCACTTTGACAACTCTTACTTTATTTGTGCAAGCTATAATCTTTTAGCTGTTAACTGGGTATTGGAACCAGGTGGACTTCCTTCTGAGCAATCAACTACGACAAATGAAATTGTTCAGTGTAAGAAAACATTCTTCCCGAAAGCAATATGTAATCGGATTCTATATTTACTTCACAGAAAGTTAACGTGCCAATTTGGCATTAACAGGTCAGGTGGAGCGTGCAGCCCGAACAGAAATAAGCGCAGCGGACTCAAGCATTGAGATGTGCACAGTGGACTCAAACGTTGTCTCTCGAGTGAATGAATGGAAAATAGACGAAGCTGTTTCATATAAAGCAATTAATTGGGTAGATAGGCCTCAAAAATCAAAGAGGCTTTTACCCACTTTTTACCAGTTTTTCATTTTTCATCTACATCTGTTGTGGCAGCGGTACCCGCGGCTACATCGCTCCGGAATGTGTTACTTCCAACCAATTGAGTTTTAAAGCGGACATTTACAGCTTCGGAATTCTGATGTTAGAAGTTGTATCTGGTAGACGCCCTGTTGATACCGCATGTTACGATGATGACGTGATCCTTATGGAACGGGTAAGAGCATATAATAACATGAATAGTCACTCCAGGTATGAAATTGGTCAGCCATTAGAACAGAACAATGAGTCTTGGAGTTCTTTTTTGTGTATTGCAGGCATGGAGGTTATACAAAGAAGATAAACTTGCCGATCTGATACATCCTGACTTACTAGACGGTGAAGGTTATACGTCAACTCTAAGCATAATAAGAAGCATAAAAATAGCTCTGTGGTGCGTGGTAAGAGATCCTTCCTTGCGGCCAACAACGTCACGTGTGTCAGCTATGCTTTCCACAGAGGAGGAGATTCCCCCACCACCACATAATAGTATGTCAATGGAACCAGATTCCTTGAATCACGGAAAATCTATTTGCATCCAGTATGATGACGGTTACCAATCTGATATACCGATGGAAGAAATTGAAGACCTTCCACGCGATTGAAAATGTTCAAATTAAAATTGGATCCTTTTAACGCATGCCTTATCACCACTGAAATATGTATTTGGCCATTTGAAAGTTTGTTACTATTTGTTTTTTAAAATGTCATAAATATTAAATCTTCTGTACAATTTGGTATTTGTTCAAGTTTCTCCCTTTCATTATTTTTTAAATAAAATTAGCGTCTGGCTTGTTTCCCGCAAATACCACTTGTCTCAACTAATAATCATATTCGCCTCTTTAATCCTACGCTTGTTTTCCACTCTACGAATACAAGAGTTTCTGATATTTATATATAATTGTTAGTTTACTCTCATAGTTTTAATTATTATAATTATGAATAAATAATGCTGACTTTTCTATGTCCAAAGATTTCACGCGTCATGGTAAACATTTTATTAAGTAATGTCGACTTTTCCATTCTCAATACATCGTGACATTCACCCATTTTTATATTGTTTATCATATATAGTTTTCCATTAAGAGAACATCTCTTTGGCTTTAAATGATATAAACATTTGAAGGGTACAACATATTTCCATACGGAATAGAATTAATCCGGCCTCAATAAAAATGAAGTATGTCGGGGTGGTTTGATAAAAAAAAAAGTTTCACCATTTCTTTAGTTTATATAGAATATTTTAAAGTGGAGAGATGCCTTTCTTTAAAATGGGTTTAATTTTTCCACTTCATCTATTTGGTGGAACAAACATATCCTCTATCAAGAATAACTCTTTCTTTTAAGTTTTAGGAAACAGTCTTATTTTTTATTTAAAAAGGAGTTTGCAATGTTGAAGACCTCTAGAAATTTTTATGTTGAACTAGTTATCATGACATATTATTAAAATTTCATTTACTCTGAACAACAAATAAAAACCTTTTTATTTTATTTTTATGCAATCTGTAGTGCTACTAGAATTGTCTATGAAGCTACATATCCATATCCAATGCAATTTCTTCAGAGATTGGCTATGGTTGTCATCTTGTCCTTTCTTAATTTTTCATTCAAGAAGATATACTTGGAGTTGCTTCTTAATACGCCCTTGAAGCCTTGATTGAACCTCAAGTGGAATTACAAGTTTAGTTAAAAGTTTTGGTCAAAATTAATTTTTCAAATTTGAAAATCAAAAGCCAATTCAAATGCTCGATTATTAGCTTGAAAGATACTACATTACAAACTACCCATTGGGGAAGGTTGAATTGTTTTATAATCCAATTGTTTAATTTGCCATTTTGTCAAAGACATGAAGAAATGAGGCACATTTTTGGGAATGCTCATTTGTTAAAAACAATGAAATTATGTGTTTAATGACTTGACATCTATTTTTTTAAATAAGATAAGCTAAAAAGAGGTCTTACTTGGTGTTGGACTTCATCATAACATTATTTGATGTTCTTAGACACAATATTTTGTTACATTTATGCATAAAAAAGTGTAAAAAAAAATTTAATAATTAGAATAATTATTGTTGTAGCTAAGCACGATTATTATCTATTGATGTAGCTAAGCATGATTATTGTCTAATAATTTGGAAGTTAAGGATGGTGAAAACTCAAGAATTCAACTTGGAAGCTACATCCTTTCAAGGGTTATGAGGTAGCTTGATGGAATTCCACTTGGTACAAGAAATACTTTTTCAAAAACAAAACTTCTAAAGAATCTATATTTGTTTGTTTCGATCAACATGTTTTATTGCATGAAATGTAAATATGGAAGATACTAGAATATTAAAGTTTATGTATTGTAATCAAGTCATTTTAGTGACTTTGTTGTTTATTATTGTTAGAATAATTAGTTGCATTCCCATACATTTGTAGTTTAGGAAGTTATGTTTGAAAGACTTTATAAAAACCATATTGTGTGACATTCAAAGTAACTCAATAACATAATCATTATTTCTGTTTTACTATATAAATACATCTAATCTTTGATTTTATAATACATTATTTATTACATTCTAGAAGATAAACAACAAAGTCAAGTCAAAAAAGACAACTAAGACAATAAGTCTAATGAACATTATTGTTGTACATTATATTATTTATTTAAAAAAAGACAAACAACAAAGTCAAATCAAATCAAGAAAGACAAGACAATAAATCTAATAAACATCATTGCTGTGAATACTCCTAATTGTTCTCAATTGCTTATTAAAAAAAACAAAAATAAAAAAACAGAGTCAAGTCAAAGCCAGTCAAGTAAGACAATAAGCCCAATAATAGACATTATCGCTGTCACTATTCCGTGTGGAATTGTTGTGATGTAGAAGTCGCTATCCTACGCGTATTTTATGATGCTACGAAAAAGCTAATTTTGTGAAGAAAAACCATCTATCAGTGCGAGAACAGGCTTTTTGATGAGGTTGTAATTCCTCGTTGTAAACGATAGGCGCAAATTTTATATCCAGATATATTTTCTGTAAGATGTTAATTTGTTTTTTAGTAATAATTTAATAAGGTGTGCTATATATCTTTGATTCATTATTTATCTCCCTCTTTATGTTTTCAGGCTGATCGAAAGGACCCGTTAATGGCAACAAGATGAGTAGCCAAACTTCATGTGCTGTTAGTGGGAAACCTTCTCCTAGGACTGGCATTTCTAGCTTGTCCCTCAATCTACTTATACGATAGATCAAGCATATGAAGCATCAGATCCGCAATATAATGTTACATTTTTCGATCTTCTTACATATTTCCAGCTTCCTACATTTAGAAACTTTAATAATTAATTTAATATTGATTACCAATATAACGGAGTTGTTCATTTGGCATAACTAGGTGGGAACAAGAAGAAAAATTGGCTTGGAGTAATAGAACAAGACACTTCCGACCAATCACAAAATACAGAGACTAAGATACTAATTCGATTACCAACATTTGCTGATTCGAATCAATTTTATCACTCAGAAATTTTGAATAAATGAGCACGAATAACTCGAAATGCCATTATGTAGCTTTCTCAAAAAACAGGACTCCAAAAATCCTCCCCGTATATAGAGTTAAAAATGTTGGTGAAGGAGATCTATCTGTCTCTAATTGAGTTCAAACACGACGAATTGAAGAGGGCAACAAAAAGGGTTTAATAAGAAGATAGGAAAAGGTGGTTTTGGTATTGTTTATTATGTAGGTTCCTTCTGAAATCAAACTGTCAATTATATTCGAGTCAAGATTGAATGCCAAGATATGTGATTTTGGCCTTCCTAGAATACTGGAACCAGATTGCGTCCAATATGTCAACAAGGGGATTTCTACAAATTACCAGTTGTTTCTAAAGAATGCAACTGAATTTAATACCACTACATAGAGGACTGTGGCTGGAACATCGTAAAATTGTCTTATCCTAGCTATTGTTAAAATTTCAATTATTAAATAGACTAGCAATTTAACAGCGGAAGATGAAAAGATCTATTAGAAAGGACACTATCATGGAAAATAAGCTTTCCAAGTAATTACCTTTCAGTCTTATGCTACCAAAGAAAATCCATATGATTTCTTTTAAAGGTTTACACATAAATTATGCGTAATGGCTCACTTATAAGATCCCCTGTTCTAAGACACTGAATTTTTTTCAAGGCGTGGAGGTTATTTGAAAAGGATAGGCTTCATAAGCTAATAGACCAAGAACAATAATAACAGCTCCTTGGTCAAGTCATAAGCTAATAGACCAAGAACAAATTTGGACCTTTTCTGAGATGCTTTGTTTATGGTCCTACACAAGTTGTCTTCATTGTCTTTAAAAAATGTACTGTTGCTCACAGTAAGGCTCCTAAAATAACAGCCTTCAGTAGTCTGGTAATTGTATGTCTGTTGGGTGCTTCCCAGTCCACTGGTCACTAAGTTGTTATTAACATATATATAGCCCTGTGCGTCTTGACAATTATTGAGAGAATTGAATGAACTTCCAGAAGGTGTAAGAGTGGAAATCTCCCTTTTGATTGCCATGGAAAGGTTTGCAGTCTGCATAGATGTGCCATTCCCTTTTTCTACTGATGCAAAATACAGATACATGGGAAATGAATTTGAAACTTGGGTAGAAAGTACCACTTTTGATGGTGTCTGCACGATAAGGCGAGTATCAGTCCCTATGATTTGATCCACAATCTGTACGTCCCCATTGTTCTTGAAACTCATTTTGTTGATGTACTTCAACCTTTGAATGAATTGTGTAGTGATATTTCCATGAGATGATTCCACCCAACCTGTGTAAGATATCTGTCTATCAGCATAAGTTTTGAATAACCCATCTAAACCTTTGAAATTGGAATTCAGTTTAGGCTGAAATGAGGGGACATCATATTTTATTAGTTCTCCCTTTGTCATTACACTCTTATCATCCACCCAAAGATGCATATTTGCATCTACAAGCCAAACATTAAGAGCATCGGTCACTCTGAGGCCAAATGTGTGATTCTTTCCATCGAGCAACTTTCCCACAAAAGGAGTGATTTCCAGGTCATAAGTAGGAAGATCAAACGCCCCAATAGCTACAACAGGTCTCCAGAACAAAGGATTCAATCCTCCAGTGAATATCACCGGGAAAGGCCATACGGCACTAACTTCTACACCATCTATAAGCACCACCACCTCTCTGAAAGCTCCATTTCCAGGCATATTGGTCAGATTGTTGGCCTTAATGTAATCATTGGGAGGATTTAAGTACCAGGTCTCATCATTCTCATGGAAAGACACAAAAATTTCGAGCACTGCCTTATACGCATTCAAGGGCAACTGCAACTCCCTCGAATAAACCTCCGATGAATTCTGTATCCGAAACCAATACCCGCCGTTCTCAGGAGATAAATTTGAGATTGGCAAGACCAGATCTGCTGGACAGGAATATGGAGGAATTAAGCCTTCCTGCTGTTGTGGGTGCTTGTAGAAATGAATAGTGATGTTAACATGGTAAATTCCCGTGTAAGTCTTGTCAACCAGATTGCCAAGCTCAACAACCAAGGTCTGCTTGGTCTTCAAGAGTGCAGAATACTTGGTGATGTCCTTCTCTATTGTCCATTCAATGTTAGATCAAAACACCTTAAAATTTTTAGCATTGTTTTGTAAGAGAAATAATTAATAGAATTATCTTACACAATATAATCTATGAAATTATAAAATGTAATTATGAATTTGTAATATCTATGAATATAATCTGCATATTGACAACAAAGTATGGACATCCATCATTCCTTAAAAGCGACCAGACGAGAATGTGAATATCCACCAAAAGCAAAACCAGAGGAGGCTATGAGGTAAGTGTTGAATAACAGCAAAGAAAAACAGATTCGAGCAAGAGGGCTAAAGCTCAAGGAGATGGCCAGAAAAGTTGTCGAAGATGGAGGAGGGTCTCTGAAAGCGAGGGTCTAGGTGTTTCAAAGTGAAATGCACCTGCAATTTCTTGTAGCAGACCCATTTGATTACCAACATCTAGATGAAAGCAACCAACAAATCTCCTTCTTTCACCGGTATTACTTTGCGTTAAATGTTAGTCATTCTCATATCGAATACAGTGACAGTGTATGTTCAAGGGGACATGAGTTGGAGAGCAGGCTTTGTTGGGGGATGGGAATTCTTAATCTTTTCTTTCTGTATGTTGTGCCTTGTAGTTGGTGATATGGCGACAACACTAACGGGGCTTCATGTGCAGCACAAGTAGCTACTACTGGTGCCGATAATTTTTGCAAGGAGGTTCTTCAAGAAGGGAGGAACTACGTGTGCCATTCCACATTGAAGTTGCCCTTTTGGTGTTCCTTCACAAGTTCCTTCACTGCAAGCTCGGGAGGTTTCACAGGGAACTGCTCGCTATTGAGTAGGAGAGCAACAGGGAGATTTGAAACCTGCTCGACAACCTATATGGGGACTGCATTCTCTTCTAGACTACTGGTGACAACGTGAAGGTATGGATTTGCGTTGAGTTTGTTGTAGTGAAGGCATGCAAATGTTCTGTGTTCGGTTTTTCTTATGTATGCTGTGGTGATCGGCGATAGTATGCGCACGCCACCATTTTTTATTTTCTGACCATCTCAGGAGTTGAAGGGGAGGTTATCAATGTCCAAGAGAGAACGTTGCCAATATTTACTAGGTCAGAGTTAAAGAGCAGTTGTTTAGTCTTCCTTCTCAATATTTATATCTTCCCCACGATGTGACAAAAGTATATTTCATTGGGTGGATAATAATATTTGAACTTGAGGGCAATGACTCTTTCTATTTAAGTGGCATGTGGGTCTCTAAGAGTATTCTTATCTAGAATCATGGTTTTTAAAATAAATAGGCATAATAAATCTTTAAGGTTATTATGGATATATTGGGCAAAGATTGTCGAAGACCTAAAATAATTGACTTGATTGAATAGTATTTTAAAGGGTCATGGCTAACTTAATTGATCAGGATGCATGGTTTATTACACTAGTGATTCTTTGCTAGTGAACTTTATTATTTATACAAGCATGTGTAGTTTATTGTTCTGATGATCTTTTATTAGGGATCTTATTATTTCCTTATGGTCTAGATTGAAGTAAATCTTAGATTATTTTTAGAGAGTGTATTTAACATTCAAATCTTTCATTCTAAATGTATGTATAGAATGTTGATGAACCATGGAGAATTATGCTAATAGTTGGTTGACCCTATTATACATAGTCTATGTTTCAAAGTTGCTATGATTATTAACTATTTTCTATCTATCCATATAAAATTGCCTTTTACTTCATCTGTATCAATTCATCTACATGTGAACTATGTTACTTTATTAAAGGAGAGGTGTACCCTCACAACATGCTTATGGTGGATGTAGGTTGATAAGTTTTGTTGTCTAAAAGTATTGGACTTGGTTAAATTACCCAAGGTTTGGACTAATATTGTATCTGGACATCACTAACACATGTTGATTTAGAGAGTAAACTATCTTAATAAAATGGCAAGTGTGTTCATAATCCAGCTTCCAGACCTACTAAGTATTTATGTTTATACCCTTATTCTAAGGTGGAAGGGTTCACTAACAATTAATAAGGTATAAGTGGTTATAAAAATGAATACTTGATGGATGTCATTGACCTTGCAGGAAGTTCTCATATTAAAATTGGATCATAATTTAATGACTTGGGCTCTTCATTATTCAGGTTACTAGATATTCCATGAATGATGCCATAACATATTCCAATTTTGATAGTTGATATCACTAAAACTTGCTAGGGTATGGTCTTATTCTAAAAGTAGGAGTATATTTAACATTGATGGTAAGAGTGATTGTGATATTGTGTAACTCTAATTAGAATGAAGGGGGAAGAGACTGTTGTGCCCTTAGCACACATGCCCCATTCGGAACGTGGACCCTCTTTTCTTTCACCTTACCAAGTCGTTTCGTCATTGCCTCATTTTATGTGCCCCCGTTTTGGTGTCCTAGATGGTCAATGTACCTCCAAAGTTTCATCTTGAGTTAACCATGTTTCATCGCCTCCAATTTGGCTAGGTCCTAGATCTTTGTGGACTTTCCTTGGCAGTTTCCTTTTGCCAACGGCCATGGGGCCTTCCGGGCCTGCCCCGCCAGGTTTCCCTTGTCGGGATTCCTCTGGGCATTCGTTGTTCCGAGCGGTGGAAGGATTTTTCCTTTTTGAACCCCAGGGCTTGGCTCCTTGTTTTCCACCAATTTAAATTTGCAACGTTTTGGATTTCTTTCATCCACGCCTGGTATAGTCCCTCGGACTTCCGTTCCATCTTCGTCATTTCCCATGACCAACCTACGGCATCTTTTTGGCCCCAGGACCCCAGACCTCCCACCGCCATCCAGGATTTGAATCCACCAACCCTCCTGTTGTCCGTACGAGCATTAAATGAGGGTATGAAATGCATGTTTGGGTATATATACCTAGCTCAACCTATCATTTTCACTATCAGGTTTGTCAGAGGAGTTCAAAGTGTTTGCTAAAGAGTCCAGTGCATCCATCGCCCACCGCCCTCTTGTCTGTGATCATCATTCGACCATCCTTAGTGGATTTTGCATCTTCCCTTATTGGACTTCCAAGGTAGGTTTGTCGTTTGTTCCTTTGATTTTTTTTTTATGATTTCATGCCTAAAAGATAAATAAACATGGGCTAAAATGCATTAGCTTGGTAAAACACTTCAAAACCTACAAAACCCATGTCTTCAAATTCCAAAGAAACCTCCAAATCATCTCCTACGATCAAATCGGAACTAAACCTTGCCGCCACCATTCATCGCACAGGGCATTCGTACCCTCTGGGCCCACGCCGGCTCATCGCCGTCAAAACCTTGTGCAAACCTCAGTCTAACCCTACGGCAGGACTGCCTCTCGGGCCTGCCACCACGAACCTCCGTCGGCCAATCGCCAAAGAATTGAACAAAATTAAACACTCAAAATTCGGCCTCCATCTCGGCTTCCCTAGCCCGCTCCCACAGGACTCCATCCTCAGGACTTCACATTGCCTCTGTCATTCCCAAATGACGAGGAGAACATGCCTTTCCACTCCCCAAGGTCCGTCTCGCATTTCGCCATCCAAAGTTCAAACTCAAATGAACTGTGTCATCATATCACCGAGTCCCACTCCACGAGGTTCTGTCTGTGGGGTGTCGTGGAGTCTTTTATGTTTAAAACAACCTTGTGATGATGTCTTCCTGCCTCCCAGGTCCCAACCCTCTGGTTGTTATGATGACCTTATAGATGTCGATCTCTGGCGTCCTTGCCTCCACCAGGCTCTTCCCACTGGGATTTCGTCCTATCTCACCCAATTCAAAAGGGAAAAATAGGCTCGTCTTCCCGACTTTCGGGTTCCGCCCCCTCGTTTGTCAGGAAACTTAACAAAGAAAACTAGTGACCAAACTTGGTGCCAAGTCTGGTCTATCGGGCTACTCCTTCCGGGTTTCTGTGCCACTACCACTGTTCTGAATGGTGAAACCCTAACGGCTTCCCACCCCTCTAGACGCGAACGCCTTGAAGTAGAAAGTGAAGATCGGTCATCCTTTGAGCTCCTGGGTCTCGAACCCTGAAATTCTGATCCCAAAACTCCATTTCTCCTTAGCTATTTCAAATAGCAAAGCCCTAATAGCTTTCAAGCCTTGAATCTCTGGGAGCTCCAAAATTGATCAAAATAACCTCAAATTTGAAAACCAATCTTGACCCATGTGCCCAAATTCGACCCTCTTCGACACGAGCCATTTAAACCATCAAAATATATAGACAGGAGAAATCACCCAGATTGACCTACACTATTCGCCCTTCAAAACAACGTTCCTACCAGGGAAGTCCAACCCCCTAGGCCTGGGTTGTCCAAAATCCCTCCAGAAAATGACTAACAACATTGGGAAGTAAAGATTTGATTTCATTAAGCATATGTTGTCTAATTGGATTTCATCCACGAGATTTCAACTAACATTAATTCTTTCATAGTTGGTTGTACTCATTACATCTTTGTTTATAGGATATATGGAATCGGGTGTACGACCCTCAAGGGCAGCTGCAAAAAAGGACAAAGGAAAGAAAGTGGGTAAGACTCCTCTCGAAAAAGAGGACAAAGACCAAATGAAGTACCAGTTCTAGGGCGAGCCCCTACATTCAAAAATCATCACATATTGGAAAGAAATCACATACAACAATATCGGCCATGGCGATATTGATGAATTTAAGCAAAGGGTCAGGATCCACCCAAAGATTGATAATTCAAGGTTAATTAGACAAAGTGGAATTGCAAAAGCTGCAAGCTTCCCTCCATCCCTCATAGCCCTTAATTGGTCATGGCTTGTCGGTAGGCCTATTAGCCACAGACATGAACCATTATTGATAGGGACGGGAACATCCTTGCTGATATGTCAGCTGAGGCAATTACTAAACATTTTCACATTCCCACCTTTAGGGAAATGGAGATGCCCACCATAGAAGAATGTAAAGCAACATGGGATGAGGACTCGATGGGTTGCAAGAAACTAATAAACCAATATTGGCTTAAAGAGAAAAGGAGCAGCACCGCAAAGGTTCCTCAAGAACTCTTCCGCAACGACTTCTATGAGGGCTACCATGACTTGGTCACCATGTTGAGTAGGGTGATGGGTCTCCCCACTGCTGCCTACTTTCAGGAATGGATGGTGTATTTCATAGAGTAGATCCTCTGAGGAGATGAGGATGTCACAACAAAAGCTTCATTTTACTAGGGAAGCATAATAAGTAGCTGCTTCCACGAGCAGTTCATGAATGTCAAGAAAACCTCCAAGTTCTATATGACATCCTATCTCGTGTAGTCACTGGTCGAGCAAAGGAAATAAAGTGTATTATTTGTAGCACCCGATGAGAAGCCGGGGTGAAGATTGAAGGTCTGTGATAGATACCCCCAGCTCCAATTCCGGAACTTCAAGAAGGAGTATTGTAGGGTGAACAACGCCTTCATCGACCATATCATCAGGTTTCTTGGAGGAGATTTTGAGAGAAGGGTCTCTCACAATGCCCAAGAATTTTTAAAGCAATACACCTTCTTATTCATACAATACCCCAAATTCACATATATTTATGCCCAAGGTTTCACAAAAACACCAAATAGTCTTCCTCGGTACCCTAATGAGCGGATCCTATTGTTAGAGCTCTCCCAACAGTTGCAACTCATACATTCAATCCTTCATAGTAGACATTTGGTAGGGATCCCTTATCCCTTAGCCTTTGGCCAAGCAATATACAAATTACAAACTTCCTAGTGCGTTGGGAATTCTAAGAAGGAATTGGAAGAGTACCATTTCTACCTACATACTGCTCACCCACGAGTAGACACACATGGGCATGTTAGGAAGGCATTAGGACCAGGGTACACCCATTTACATTATGTTGAAGATTTCTAGGTAGATTTCTGAGATGACAAGGAGGTGCGTGCACGACATTACATGCAGATGATTGTGTATTTCGTAACAAGGGTGCAACTATTTCCCATACCAAATTAGGTCGAAGAAGATGAAAGCAGCGTAATGGACCCTAGATACAACGTAGTCACTAACCTGCCGCTGCCAATGATAGATTGGGATGAACATGAGGTTGATGACCTCGATATTGTGACTAAGCCAATTGTGGTTCATACCAAAGAATGGGTTAAGGAACAAGTGGCCCAATTAAAGTGTAGCAAGGGGTTGTCTTGACATATGAGGGGCTCAAGAGAGAGCCTAGTGCCAAAGAAGATGTCGCTGCTATGACTTCAATAGGAGGGACATCCAAGTCTCCTCTGCTTACAACATCAAAGAAGAGGAAGGGGATTGAGGCGGAACAATCTCCAAATCCCAAGGTTTATTCAAAAAAAGATTCAGAAGGCTCACCCTCTAAGAGGCCCAAACGGATGGGAAGCACCGTGGAGCAGCCAACAATACAAGAAGGTCCCCTTCAGGAGGGCAACGAAGGGAAAACAGATCATCCAAGACCTCCTCCAGCTCTCCCTGTCTCCGACACCCTTCCATCTATGTCCCAGGGCATGGTCACCACATCCCCACCTGCAGTGGACATCTCAGTCCATCTCGCCTCCTCTCCCTCGGTCGGGCCCATAATAGTGATTGAGTCTTCCTTCACCGTAACTACTCTACTTTCCTCCACTGCCATGTCACCTACTACATCGCTCCTGTTGGCAACAATGACAACACCAATGCCTGCACTCGCTTTGCCAAAAGCTTTCTCGAGGTATATGCAAAATGTCCCCTCTCAAATCTCTTAGATCTTTTTGGATCCCACCATCCAAGCTACCTTGGCGCATGTCCTCACCAGTGCTATGCTTTTACAACCTTCAATGGGACCGCTAGCAATGGAGGACACAATGTTAATGTCTGAAGAATGGGAAAGGCAGGAGAAAGAAGCTTCGAAGGTAGTGGAGGAGGAAGTCGTTGAGTACCACGAACACCCAGAGTATGAACACCAGTAGATTGACAGGGTGGTTCATGAAGAAGAAGAAATAGGGTCTTGTAAAAGTGGAGACGAAGAGGAGGTTACAGGTGGCAGAGCCATTATATAAACCTTCGATGATGATTTTGAAGAGGAAATGGCCAGACAATTGAAGCACAATGAAGAAGAGGCACAAAGGCCACCTTCCAAAGGAGAAGGGCAAGAATGTGGCAGGGAGGCAGAAGATGTGGAAATCCCTATAGGGGAACAACAGGAGGATGTGCCACCTCCTTATGAAGAAGGAAATGTAGAGGAAAACAAGCCCGAGGAGCATGCGCACAAAGACGAACAAATTGAAGAAAGGTAAGAGAAAGATATTGAAATAGAAGAAAGTCCTCGGGGGTGATTGCCTACTAAGCCTCCCATCAAACGCCTCATGTTTGTCCAAGAATCTGATGAGGAAGAAGGAGACAATACTAAAATAGAAGAAAAGGCTCCCTCAGGTGAAAAAATAGAGATCCAAACAAAGAAAGGTGAGGGTGATCGTGAATCACCTAAGGGAAAATCTGCTATGTCCGAATGGTTGGAGAAGTAGCTTGAAAAGAAGACTCCTACCCCAAAGGATCCTAGAGCAAGACTAGAGGTTATCCTAGCCCAAGTGCAGATCACAACCAGGAAGGAGAAGAAGCCTAAAATCTAATCCAACGTAACGATGGATGCTTCTATGTCCCAAACTGTACAAGTAGCAACACCAGTGGTAGGCCAAGGAGGAGTAAGCTATAATATCTCCACCATTGATTTGGGAACTGCTACTAGAGAGAAAAAAGTAGAGCACCTCGAGGAGTCTGTGGCTATGGTGGTGCATCTAATACAACAGGATAAAGTCTATAAAGATGAGCTTAAAGCACAGGTAACTGACTTGACAGCTTACATCCAGCAATGGTCTTCAGTTGAGGAAACACCTGCCACATCTGTGGCTCCACCCCAATTGTTGTCTGAGGAATGAATTGACAAGCTGAAAAAAAGAAAGAACCTAGACAAAACAACAAAAAGCTGGTTCCAACAAGTTCTATACATCGGAAATATGGGTATTATTTGGGCTGTGCGAATAGCCGACAAGTTCCTAGACTTACATCAGTCTCTAGAAGGCATAAAGAAACTTTTCACCAAATTCCCTATGACATATAGGTCCATCTATCCAAAGATTGAGGCTATCCTCTAGCTACCAAAAGCCACATGGGAAAACGAGCTCGCACTCAAAAGGGATGATCATTGGCTAGTGGATATGTGGAAGTTGGAATTTGATAATAGGAAAGAAAGGCTAAAGTAGGTAATTGATAAAGTGGATCCAAATATTGAATGGGTCAAATAAATTAGGGTGGATTGCGCCTGATATTTGAGGTTGATGACGGGATATGACATACCTGTAGTGTAAATAGATCTAGAGAAAATAAAGCCCCATTTCCAGAAAAAGATGGAGGACGGGATGTCAGATGAGATAACCATGGATTTCATGAGTTTTTCTGCCTGCGCCTTCGCCCAGTCAAAGCTGTTCAGAGACCACACTGCCAAATATGATAAAGATTGGAAAAGGATTGAAGACAACTCCAAGGAATGGAGTTATCAAGTGTTGCGGTCCGAGATCATGGAGGTCAAAAAACTCCAACCGATAATCTTGAAATTCATCATGGAGTATGCAGCTTTGAAGAAGTAGGAAGGTAGCCCTATTGTCAATGAAGAACTTCTAAAGGAATAGCTACAATAAAAATAGCAATCAACAAAAGACAAAGTGCTACAATGTTGTCACTAGAGGATGAAATAGGGATGAAAACAAAATTTTATTTTAAATTGTAATATATTGAGGGGTAGGTAGAACCCTAGTTTGTAGTGAATCTTGGCCACACAATGAGATTAGATCTTGGCCATTCATTCTGCTTTTTGGGCACTATAAATAGGGGGTCTCCTCTCTTTTTCAAAGAGAGTTGAGTTCTTGTAAAGACATGCTACAGAAATTTCTAATGAAAATACATTGACTTGGTGCATTTTTTGAGTTCCTCACATGTTTCATGATTCAATCTCCATTTTTAGATGCTTGATTTAGATTTGCATTTTTGTTGTACTTAGATTTAAATTGCTTGAATAGATTTTAGTATTGTTGTTCCGTGATTATAGAAATTTATGTTGTGTAGATGCCTTCCTAGTCCATACTTCTTGTTGTTTGCTACTGGTAAATGGCTACCAGCATGTAAAGTTAGTCTGGGCTTGAATCCAAAGCTACTCCACACTTTATCTTTGTCCATGCATGTATATGGTGAATGAATGGTGAAATATTTGCAAACCTTAGAAGATAGCACAAATTTCATGAGACTGTGAATTTTTTGGTTAAGTGAAATTTTGGTTGAAGGACGCTGTCCATGGCAGGAACTCCATGATTAATGTTCACAATTAGTTGCAGATCCAAGAACCTTCCCTCTTCCCTGCTCTATTTCCTTTTTTTTAGGAACAACCTATGCTAAGGTTCATTACACATTATAAAGCTGAAACTTAAGGAAAATATTGAAGTTTTAGATTGATGCCTGAACCTACAACAAAATGCACCTTGACTCCCATCTCAGAAACTTCAGATTTTAAGATCCACTCTGCATACAACTACGTAATTATGCCATGTGATTACCAGCAATATCACATCAAACATCAACTGAGGAGTTCCATGCAAGTCATGACCTGACACCCAAGAGACCTTGGGGATATTTTCAGCAACTTATTGTTGGAGATTTCCTTTCAAGAGAGGTAGTGCACATGTGTACTGCCTATGTTGAGAAAATGTGCAAAACACCCATCAACAAATACATGATTATATTTTGAGGATAATTCATCAAGCTTAGGATATGTAAATCAAGATACTGGAAGGGTATTTTTTTTATCAAAAGGACCTAGAGAATTACTATTATTGTAATGCAACAATGGTACATGAGTTTTAGGATTATGACATTAACCTTGAGAGAATCTTTGAATTAATAATGAAATTTGTGTCAAGGTATGAGAAAGTGTTAGGATTTTAAGTTTGGTAATTTACATATGAAAAATGGTCAACTAAACATCAAAACCTAGATATATATCATTAAGACCATTATATCCTTAATTGCTATTTTATGATAGAATTAGGTCAAGGTAGTTTTTACTTGATCCTTTAGTAAGACTAGAGAACCCTTCTTGACTTGAGAAATGACTTCTTGAGAGGTTAATCTAAGAAGAATTGCATAGGACCTTGATCCTATTTGGAAGTAAGTATACAAGTAATCCTTGGGTGAAGAATGCCCCAAATCTATAAGGGAGGGTTTAAGGGATAACTCTAGGGTTTGGGGTTGCTTTTAAAATTCAATATGTCTCCCTCTTTAGTATGCTTTAGTTTTAGGAAAATTTTTGCATTAATGGTAGTTATCTCACCTTTCACTAAGTATGTCCCCACTACATAGGTTTGGCTTAGTCAAAGATAATTTATTGTTATCAAGACTATTTGATTTGAAATTTGTGATGTTTAGCATTCTAAAATCTACTTGAATCTTTGATGAAATTTAGAGTCACTATTGTTAGGGTCTATATTTATGTGAATGTGTGGTAATGCTTCAAATATTACTTGAAATAAAATAATTAGATTTTATGTGTTGAACACCATGCCCTTGTTTCTTAGATAATTGAAAAGTATAGGAATGTATAGGATGTCATTGAGACTTAGTATGGTGTATACTCTTCCTAGAATAAGGGTATGATAAAATTGCTCATAACATGGATATGGATGAGTTAAGGACGCATAATGACTTGTATATAATGATGATATAAAATAAGACAATATGATATAACAATGTGAATAATATTACTCTTATTGTGTATAAATCATCTACTTCCTCTAGATATATGTTTTATATTGTGTTATCTATGCTCTTTAGAACCACCCATGCCATCTATAGGAAATGCCTATAAGTATTATCAAATTAAGTTGGATATTTTTCCATTGTATCCATATTATGGATAAATGTATGACATGATTTGCAATTGGTTTTATATAAATTTTTATGTACTAAAATTAAGATATCATTTAATATTCTATTGTGGGGTTTAATTATCATATAATAAATAATTTGTTTATGAACAACTACTAAGTGAAGTGAATGGACTTCAATTACTTACAATTATTATTGATTATGTTATGTGTTTGTATAAGATCAAATAATTTGGGTTAAATGTGATTCTTATGTGTGTAAAATTTGACAAAAAATAGGATCATTTTATTTGGCACATAACTAGAATTACTTGACCAATATGTGTGAGACCTTATGATGCTTGAATTGTGTGTACTTGGTTATACGGCAACTCTAAATATTAGAAATGAGTCTAATATAGGTGGATATAGTTGGATATAATCAATACTATGTAAGTAATGGATTCCAAGCGCTATCGATCATATCTTAAGAATTAATCAACTTTCACCAATAACATGAAGGTGAAGGTATCCATAGCTACCTATGTTATGATACAAGAATTATTATTAGCTTGAAACAAGGGAAATAGGCTGTGTCCACCTTTTAGGAGATAGACAACTTTAGAGTCTCTACTTCACACTTATTTCATTAGGGAACCAAGATCCCTCAACTAGTTGAATTGATTAAGGAATGGAATATGGTTAGGATGGTTTCCTTAGGTGTGATTAAAAGGGGGTTCACCACTAAGAAAATGCTTAGAAAGAAGGAAAAGAAAGTAATTTGAAAATCTAACTATATGATCTAGAAAATGAAACTTAAAATCTAAATGAGAAACTAAGGATAACAAAGGAGTACCTGGAAGAGTGAAGATGACTAAGAAAGATCTAAAAACTCTAAAATTTGTTGCTCTTGAAGTGCATTGGGACTCATACACCAGATTGGGTGATTTAGTCCAAGTTTAGGGTCTTAGGGTTGAATCTAGAATCTGCTACTAGTAAATCAAGATCTACAGAAAACTATTGAAAAGTGGTATACTGGAACTCATATGCCCAAGGTGTTGATTTAGTCCTAGAGTTAGGGTTTGTCTGATTTTATAGCTTCAAGTGATCTTTTGTAGCTTTCATCTTGTCCGATCTCCAAGTCTGAAAAGTTTGAATTACAATTTGTACGTGAGTTTTCGCAAAGATGACAACTTCTTGACAACTTTGAAAAATTTCTTCAATCTTGCAACTTCATCTTCAAATGATCTTCAAAGCCTCAAAACACCTAGATCTACAATCACACATGAAGAGGGAAAATTTTGTTGTGTTACGGAATAGGGGTTTTCCTTGGTCAAACCCCGTTTGGCTAATCAAACCTTGAATTGAAATTAAATAGAATGGAGGAAAGATGAATGAAAAATATGTAATGTTGCAACTCACCAAACCCTTGAAATGAATACTGCAATTTTGTGTGAAATGTCTCTAATGGATGTGGATCTTGACTCTTGATCTAAATATGAGATAATGTCTTTGAATGCTTGGCTGAATCATAAAAAACCTACATCACAAATGTTAGTTCAAAAATACACATGATGCATGATGACTTTGACATGATGCTTGAATCTTGAATTGATGCTTCAAATGGTTGATAATCAGCTTTTGAATGCTCTTGAATACTTGAATTTCTAGATCACACTTGCTCTAGTAGCCTATGACTCATACACTAGTTGGGGCATATGAGTCCTAGTAGCCTAAACTTGGGACACAAGCTTCGAGAAATATTAAGTTCAATCTAATATTTAGGATTAGGCCCTGAAACCTAGGTGGGACCCATACACCCAAGGTGGCTTATGAGTCCCAGATCACTAGATCTGGAACACATAACCCAAAACATGAATTATGATTGGTCATTTAATAAATGTCAAGATTATCCTCAAAAATATGCATTATATAGGGCTTGTGGATGCAAAATATGACCAAATAAGGAATAAAGAAGGCATGATTTAATAGGGAGGGCCCAAAAAAGTGTGAAAATGTAAAGGGATACATTTTCCTAAATTAAATTTAGCTGCCACTTTAGTGAGAGGAGGAACTTGCCTCAAATTCTCGCTAAAGTAGACAAACTCGCATCAAGATGGGTCCAAGTGTACCAATGCTAGTGAGATAAGATGACTATGATCAAGAGGGTTGTGCAAGCCCCCAAAATTGAGATCCTATGGAAAACCAACATAGGCACAAAGGAACACACATGTCAATGATGTATGAAGCAACAAAAAGGTACAAACATACACTGTCAAAGACATAAAGAAGAAAGAGTGGATCAAGCCTCGACCATTTGTTCAACATGATGTGGATCAGATCTAAGCTATATTTTGAAAAACGTTTATAAGTGGAACATAATTTCCACTTGGAAAACAAAATGCATGCTCATAAGGGATAGTTGAACCTCAAGCCATACACTAGGTGAGCCCCCAGAGAAGTGAGACACATACACACACAATCGGTATGTGCTCACACAAATAGGCAAGTGGCTATTGGAAAGTCACACCTAAGTTTTTCTCCCATATGCTAATTGTACCAAATCTATACCTCCTGATAACTTTGATAAGGTGTCACACAACGTGAAAAATAGGATCCATGAGGCAAGTAAAACTTCCTATGCTAACACTCATGAGCAAACAAGATGGCTCCATAGGCAAGCAAAGTGTGCTATGCAAGGTGGCCATATAACACCTATTATAAATGAAAAATAGTGTAAGATACATTCAAAAGAGTACTATTTAGTTCATGTAAGGGGGTGATCCCACAATAGTGGTTTACAATTTTTGGCCAAAATGGACACTAAAATGATTTTTTTAAACTAAATCTTCACTTTCGGGCACCTATATCGGCTAAACCGCGAGGAATTTGAAGATGATGCAAACTTGAGTTTCGCGACATTTTTTTTCTGTAGATTCTTAATATGTTTTTTTCAAAAAATTTGGAATCTGATTGAACTTCTTTTTCCATCTCCCTTGAAAACTATTTTTTTTCAAAAAATAGAATTTTTAAAAGTGATGCTCACCATATAACGCATAACTTTATGTCCTTGAAGGATAAAATACTAATTCTTTTGAATTTAGATTTTTAACTCCGATATCTAGTGCTTCCACTTGGTTAGATAGTTTTTTATTGAATATTTTTTCTTTAATCAAGTTTTGAAGTCAAACCAATTATAATTTAGACATAGCGTGACCGTATAACGTGTAACTTTTTTTGTATGTATCAAAATTCAAAAAAAAAATTGTTGGATCAAGAACTTCACTATCTAGTACACTCATATTTTCAATTCTTTTTTGATAATCTTCTATTTTTCCACATGTGTAGAATAGAGAGCTTGATTTTCGGTGAAAAACCTACATTCCAAGAAATAAAAAATAAATATAATAATAAAATTAAATCTATTTAAAATTGTAATTTTTGGGAAGCTTATAATAAGGACTACATGCTTACAATTTTTTTTTTTAAATGAATTCATTTTATCCCCCAAAAGGTAAATCAAAAGTGATTTTTTATCAACATTTAGATAGGTGTAAAGGAGACTCCATTATAGGTATGGTTTAAAACTAGTGGGCTTCTATCCAAGGGGGGTTGATATAAGGTAGTTTGATCAAACCCTCTTCAATTGGAATGCTTTAAATGGAATTTTTTAAGGCTTAAATCATTATATTTTCTAAAAATATGTGATTTCAGCAAAAATTAGAATCTTCCCAAAATTGTAAACTAGCTTTGTGGGATCACCCAAGGTCTTAACTTAGGTAACATTATGCCTAATGTCTCCAAGAGAGGACCAATCTAAGAATAGAAGGTTCAAAACTTAGGGGATGCAGTATGTCACATCAGGCCACTAAGTGGAATATAATATGTTAAGAGATATCATGCTCTTGAGGGACATCACACCCAATGTCACCACAAAGATAAAGATGCATTGCATGAAGTAAGAAGACTTACACAATGAAACATGAATTGTAAAATACCAATGTATGCCCCCACTTTAAAGAAATTGATAAACAACATGTTGTGAGAAATTACTTTAATGTAGAAAATGATAAATGCTAACAGTAAAAAGGACATGAGAGATTATTTGGAAAGTTCTATGCCAAGTCATATATTTCCAAACAAAATTGTGTTATGAAAAGGGGTTGCCCCAAAAATGAAATCGCAAAATCACATAAGGGATCCCTGGATTTGGGGTTAGTATGTCTTTGCTACAATGTTTTTATAGAGCAAAAAATTGTCATCATTCCCTAAATACTCATGGAACAAGAAGAATGGCATGTAGGAGAGCAAAAATAAAGAAATTTTTTTGGGTCAACATGGAAGAGACCTAAATGTGTCAACACCTTACATCATCCCCACAAGAAAAAGATAAAGGAAAAAACTTTTGGGTCAACATGGAACATACCTAAATTTCTCGACACCTTGCATCATCCCAAAAGGAAAAAAAAAAGAAAAACAAAAAGATAAAGGTTTACGACATATAGAAGAATGTAGGCACAAATACAAGAATGTCACAAAGAGATATATACATCAAACAGAATGGTATGAGGGATCACATTACGCACATGCAATCACAAACATAACATGAAAAAGAAAACAAAGGAAAGACTAATAAGGGACATGTGAGTGAACCTATAGCAGGTCATTTGCATCCTAGTCTTGTTCATCGTATATGAAAGGTAGACAACTAGCCAAAGGGACAACATCAAATGTCATACTAGGACAAGACTCTCAAATTCTTTCCCCCACTATGTGTGAGATAAGAATGAGCCAAGGTAGGTGATGAGAAAGAGCTCCTTGCATTTTGAAATGATTTGCAATGGATGTAAAGCATGTAATAGTAATAATATTATGATCCTACAATTATTACATGTCAAGGAGCCAAAGGACTTGCTTTAAGGGATTATTTCTTATAGTGTAGAAAAATGTATCCCTTTACATTTTCACACTTGTTTGGGCCCTCCCTCCTAAAATTGGTCTTTTTTATTCCTTATTTGGTCCTATTTTACATCCACAAGCCTTATTTAATGCATCTTTCTGAGGATAATCTTGGAACATATCTAATGACCAACCATAATTTAATGATTTTGGATTAGTATGACCTAGATTTAATGATTTGGGACTCATACAACACCTTGGGCGTATGGGTCCCACCTTAGTTTTGGGACTTGGTCTTGGATTTTTCATTGAGCTTAGCATTTCTTGAAATTTGTGTCCCAAGCTTAGCCTACTAGGACTCATATGCCCCAACTAGTGTATGAGTCCTACTTAGCTTGGACCTATTTTAAATTCAAATTCTTGGCAGGATTTTATTCTCCTAGATCTGATGTCAACTTGTAGTGTTGTAATTTTGAGAAATTCGGCATAAACAAGTTTAAATACAAGGTTATTTCACATATTTTCTCCTAGCAAGTTTACAAGTCATCTAGCAATTTTCATGAGAAAGTGTGATATAAGTATTCAAGCATTCTAACAATTCATGAGCATTCAAAAGTTGATTATGAAGCATTTTAGAGCTACATTCAAGAGCATTCAAGAGTTGATTATCAAGCATTTTGGAGCTACATTCAAGATTCAAGCACCATGTCAAATTCATCATGCATCATTTTTTTTTTTAGCTAACATTTGTGATGTAGGTTCTTATGATTCAAGCAATTGTTCAAGATCAAGTTTCCTATCAACAATCAAGTGTTGAGATATACATTCAGTCGAGCCATTTCTTACAATATATCAACCTTTCTTCCAAGGGTTTGGTGAGTTGCAACATATATTATTTTTTCACTCATCATTCCTTCATTCTATTTGATTTGATTTCAAGGTTTGATTATTGAAATGGGGTTTTACTAAGGAAAACCCCTATCCACTAACAAAACAACATTTCTCCCTCTCTTTGATGTGTGATTTGCAGATTTAGGTTGAAGATCCATTGAATAGAAAGATTGGAGAAAGTTGCAAAGTTGTCAAAGTTGTCATCTACCTTGCAAGATCATGGAATGTCACCTATAGGTAAAAATTTAGAGTTTCAAACTCAAAGATCGGAAAGGAGAGAAGCTATAGAAGAACACTCTAGAGATGATGTTAAAGTCTTAGATCAACCTTGATATTTGGACTAAATCACCACTTTTGGCATATGAGTCCCAGTATACCAGTTTTCAGACATTTTCTATAGATCCTACTTTACCAGTTGAAGATTTCAATTTTGGCCCGAAACCCTAAACTAGGACTAAATCACTCCTACTAGCGTATGAGTCCTAGTGTTCTTCACAAATTTTAATTTTAGGATTATAGAGCTTACTTCAAGCATCTTTAGCTTTCCACGTGCACCTCTATTTATCTCTAGTTTGTTATTTTCTAGGTCATATAGTTAGGTTTTTCATGTTACTTTCATTTATTGTCTTTCTAATCCTTTTCTTTATTGTGAACCCCCTTTTTATCTTTAATCACACCCTAGTAGACCTTAAAAAATATCCCTCTTCTCAATTCAACCATTGGATTGAGATCTCTAAGGTTTCCTTGAATGAAATAGAGTCAAAATAGGGTTCCATAAGTTGTACATCTCCTAAAAGGTGGACTCACCCATTTTTTTTCATTTTGGTGAACCTAGCCTTTGAACACCTTATTTATGATTTGGAGTGCATAATATTCCTATATTTAGCTTACATTAACTTTCTATTAAGTATTGTATTAGTTAATTTGCATTTAGGGCTTCTAAATCTTAAATTAGTGAAAGTACATAGATGTTACATTTTTGTATCTTACATCATTGAATTTCATTTGAAATCTATAATTGCACTTAGTATAGACATCATACAAACCAGAAAACCTAAAATTCAGTCAAAATTTGTTGAAATTAGTGTTGAAAGCCTCATCTGGGACTCATTTTCCCCTCTAGGCAATTCAGTCCCAATATAGGTTGTTTTATCTAATTTATGGGATTTTTTTGTTGACTATTATTCACTATTTGAACCCTTCAAAAACCCTGACTGGGAATCATACACTCCTTAGGGAAATTTAGTCTCGTGTTAGATCAGAATCTATATTTTACATCATTAAAAACCTTGTTTCTATTCTTTTGTTTGTTGTTGTTAGATCTTTGTTTCAGATTACTGAGTTTTTGTTTCATTCATTTAATTACATCTAGCTTAATTTCATTTGAATCATAATTAAAGAATATCATTTATCCTATGTTCATTGCATTTACATTGCATCCATTGATTATCCCTTGCATGATCTTTACAACTTGGTGTCCTATTGCTAATACTATAGTGAGATGTAGTTCGAGACTCATGTCATCCTGTGATTGCAAACTCATTGTGGATATTGGGTTATCTAGCTCTTTCACTCATAGTGTTGACACTAGCTCACTAGGTATGGATCATACCCTTAACAATTCTTTACCTTCAAGTAGCATGACAAGTGTTTAAATAATGGTTACTAGCATTCCTCAAGAAAACATAATCGAAATCCATGAATACTTAGCAAACCTACAACATCAACTGAGTACTAAAAAAAATTCCACAATTGCTATTCCCACCATAGATAGCATACACTACATGATTGAAAGTGAAGAAGGAATAGAACTTGTGTGTAGCCTAGCTCAAATTTTTGGCAAACTTACTAGTTTTTCTCAACCTTTGAACAATTTCCAAAGTCAAGGAGGAACTCAAATTCCTCCTCCCACAACCATTGCCTCTATTCCCACCTACACCAACCCTCAAGTTACAACAACAATGCAACCTACTAGTAATGTCTTCCCTACCTTGGGTATTTCTGCTAGCAATCCTAGTGCATTTGTGGCATCACACATCATATCTCCTACCACTTTACCTCCCATAAGCATTCCATTCACTTCCCCTTCAAAAAAATATACACCTCTACCATATTCATCTCCATCTCAAAATTCAACCAATGATGCCATCCTTAACCAACTATTGCAAAATGTTTCATCCCTTCAAAAGAAAATTTCCTCTATAAACCAAAATCAAAATGGCCAACCTACATACTATGTCAAAAGAAATTCCTTATCCTTGGAGATATTGAGAACACCAATACCATAAGGTATAGAGATTCCTATATTTGAGAAATATGGGGGGAAAGGAGATCCTTCTAATCATGTTTCTACTTATACTACCTTATGTAGAAATTTTGTCCTTTAGGATAAGCTCTTGGCTAAGCTTTTCCCTAGGTCCTTGAAAGATACTACTTTAAAATGGTTTTCCTCATTTCCGAACAACTAAATTCATTCATTCAATGAACTTGTTGAGGCCTTTATCAACCATTTCCAAGTGCACATGACTCCTAAGATGACCTTAGCCGATTTGATGAGATGTAAGCAAAAGGATGATGAAAAGGTTACAAACTTTATTTCATGCTACTAATCTCTTTATTACCAAATCGACATAAAGATTCTTGATCCTCACCTACAACGAATATTCATCAAGAAATTTCAAACTATGATATAGGATAAGCTTGGCATGATGAAGTTTCCTTCCTTTGTAAACTTGTGTACTACCCTTTGTGATTATTAAAACTTGGCTAGTAGTTGTGAAACAAAACCCACCTCCAATTGTCCTAAAAAGTATGAATCCACAAATCAAAACAATTATCAAACTTTTCGAAAATAGAATAAAGGTTTCCTTCAAATTAATCCCCCACAACCAACTCAACATGTTGATACCCAAGTGGCTACTATAAAGAAGAAAAATCCATTTACATTTGGGGATTCAACTAGGCAATTTACTCCCTTACCTGATACCCTCCATAGTAGAATGTTACAACTTCTAGAAAAAAAAATGATTACCTTACCTTCCATTAACACTCCCAATCCTAACAAACCTTTGCCTCCAAACTAAAGATCAAATTTTATTTCCATTATCACCGAAAAAATGGACCCGACACAGAACATTGTAAGCATCTTAAACATCTTGTGCAAGACCTTATTGATTCTGGTCGACTTCAAATTGGAGGTGTTAATGATCAAGGAAATAAATTTTTTTCCCCTCCTAACCAAAACCTAAAAATATTTACCTACCCTATGCCAAATCACAATATTTCAGTTTTCAATCTAGTGAAACTAAAAAGAATGATGTGATGAATGTTGACATGGATGATGACAACATTTATAATATTGAACAACGTCCTAGGGATATGATAGAACAAAGTTTTGTGGATGATATGGTTGGATTGATGGAAATTATGCCTCATAAGGGCCAAACTAAAAATCCTCTTGATATTTCTTTCTCATCTAAAGATATTATTAGAAATGCACTTTATGGTCCTCTTTAAATAGCTAGCTGAATCAATGAAAATCCCACTAATGGGATATTAATTCATCTTGTCTGTGGAGAGAATGTGATCATTGAGGAATTCTTACTTGTACATGAACTCTATCAAGAAACATATGATCAACCTAAAGCATGGATAAAAATGCATAATGGTTTTACTTGCCCTATGATGGGATCGACCACCCTTCCTCTAAAAATTGGATCAAAAAAATTAGTTGTCTTATTCTCCATCCCGACGTCGGATCAATTCCATGTGAAGCTTGGTTATCCATGGCTATGCTCCATGGAAGTGATCCCATTGGTCATGCATAAATTCCTATTTAGTTTCCCTTTGGCAATGAAATATTTACTGTGCACCATAGTGGCTTTAATCCTATGTCCTCCCATAGAAAATTTTGATTGGATTTATTTTGTCCTGAACCTATCAAACCTATAAAACCTCGTGAGGACTTCTTTTCCAAATCCTATCAAAAATTTAAAGTGAAATGCATAGAAAAACTATCCCTTAGAAACATGCCTTAACCTATGATTGAACCTCCTATACTTGATGAGACTATGATTGAACCTAAAGACATTCCAAATAACCAAGACCAACCCATGACAGATACTTTTCCTATCTCCTAGAAAATACCAAGAGATAACAAAAAAAATCATGTCATGCATCCTAAGATAAAAAAAGTTTACAAAGCTAAAGAGAAAGTGGTTGAACAGCCTCCCATGGTTCCTTTCGTTCCTCCCCTTAGGGAAGAAACTAAACCTATGGTTGATAAACCCACTCCTACACAAACACGACTTGAAAATCAAACAAAAAGAAATAGAAATGCTAGAGATCATAAGCATAGACATCTTGTTCTTGCTCAAAGGTGAAAAGATGAAAACAACAAAGAAAATAAACATCCAAACTTGATAGAAGAAATACACGATGAGTCTCCCTCTTCACTATAACAAAATGATCCTATATCGCAAGCACAAAAGGAGCTAAATTTTTCTTTAGACATTATCATTCGACCTCCCATTTTGATTAAATTGGATGACGATGACGAGATTGCTAAACTTGATGAAGAAGTGCATAATGAATTGAATTCATTGTTTTCTTCTTCTATGAGCTTAAATGACAATTCTCCTAAGAAGAGTGTTGAACTTGGTGATTCTCCTAGTATTGCACTCATTCTTGTCCTTTTGGCTATTTGTCCGCCTTCCATATATGATGAGCAATATTGGGGTGTCGATGACCTGCTATAGGTTGAATCGCATGTGCCTTACTAGGCTTGATTTTATTTTATTTTTTATGCTATGTGTGTGATTGCATGTGCATAATGTGATCCCCTATGATATTTCATTTGATGTATCTCTTTTTTTGTGTATTCCTCTATATGTATCTGCATTCTTCTATATGTTTTAAATCCTTTATCTTTTCCTTGTCTTGTGTTTTCCTTTTGGGGATGTTGCAAGGCATCGAGACATTTAGGTCTCTTCCATGTTGACCCAAAAGATTATCCTTTATATTTTCTTTGTCTTGTGTTTTCCTTTTGGGGATGACGCAAGGTGTCAATACATTTAGGTCTCTTGCATGTTGACTCAAAAGATTTTCTTTGTTTTTGCTCTATTTGTGTCATTATTCCTATTCCATGAGTATTTTGGGAATGATGATAGTTCCAAGCTATATAAAAAAATTGTTGCAAAGACATACTGACCCCAAATCCTTGGATCCCTTACATTATTTTGGGATTTCATTTTGGGGGTGGTGGAACCCTCAAATTTTTCATGTTCCACTGATATAAATGCCTTTACTAGGGTGGCTTCTTGGTCTGAAATGCTACAAGGGTTTAGGGTTTTATGCTATTGGGTGTGTTTTACTTAGCATGTTTTTCCCCTTTTCAAAATTCTTTTTCTTTGGTCTAATTCTTTGTTGACTTGCTATGGTCAATTTCTGGTCAGTTTTAAAACATCTTGAGCCTTTGTACTCATATGGACCTTACTGACCCCTTATGCCTAGGGTTCCTATTTACCCATCATATGGTATTTTATATTATCTTGGTCTAGGGTTTTAATATTTCATGAAGTTGGGGGCTCTAATATATTTTACCTTTATATCCATGATTGAGTGTGACCTCTTAAGTCCTATTAAGTCCCTCTTCCTCATCTTTCCTAGGCACCCCCTCTTTAAGAACAACTTTTATTTAGCATTTTCTCAAATACCACCACTTAAGATTTTGTATCGCTCATTGTTGAAACATTATGACTCATCAGTTTCATTTTTGCGATGATTGATGAACCAAATTTCCTTTGCATTTCATATCATTGAAATCTTCTATCCTTTTCATTCTATTTCTACGATGCATGATGGATTGGGTTATCCTTGCATCACTACTACCCTTCATATCATTGAAGTCTTGTGCTCAATAAATATTTACAGTGACACATGATGGCCTTTGCATCCCGTTTGTATCATGCAAGTCCTTTGCATCATAGAAAACTTATGTCACTCAAATCAAGTTCAGCTATGAGTGATAGGAGCTAAGCAACAAAAGTTTATGATCATGCCACTTGTCAGCATCTTGTGTTGGCCATGTTTCCCATCATTGAATGGAGACAACGACGAGTGATGGATGGAGACAACTTTCTTTGCATCACTAGGGATCTTCACATCATTGAAGTATAAGTATAACTTTGAAACATTACAATGATAAGTGATGGGAAATGGGTGAATATTTTGGTGAATATTCCCTCATTAGGGCTACTCTTCACATCGCTCTTCCATTTGATTCGATGAGCGATGGTTTCATGAAGACTATTGAGAAATGTGGAGTGGCTACATGGTAGCTTCTTAAGGTATCATCATTTTTTTAAAGCACGATTGTGGAAAGTAAAAGGAATTAAACAAGGAGAACCATTGATGATGTTTTAAATCAGAAAGATCGATGGCTTGAATTCAAACCTAAATGGCTAAATTTTAGTTCACTCATGTAGGATTTCTTTTAGGAATTAATGGTGAAGATGCTCCATTTTTTATCTTTAAGGAGGTAGTTGGTCCTTTTCTTTGACAATTGCAATTTTTCAAAAGTAAAAGAATTGTTCAAGGTTAGAAAAAGGAGGCGAGCTTCAGGTGAAGAGAATTCGAAGAGAAGAGTGTTGGTTTGTGGACATGGAAAAAGTATGCATTTTTGCTTGCTTGATTTGGGATTAATTGATGATAAAATGGACTTAATAAGGCCTTGATTTAGTGTTGTGAGGTGTTTTCACATTCACAGTAGGTCTTCGACCCTTGCAAACTGAATAAAATGCATTCATCAATGTCTTCTAAAGGTGTTGTAAAAGACTTTCACACTTTTCTAGACTTAATGAACTCATATTCCCTTAATTCAATATTATAAAATGTATTTAATTGCATTATCACATTAATCTAGAAGCTTTGTAAATTAAACTTGACTTTAATCAAGTGTTGTAATGTGTTTTACACATTCACATTAGATGTTGTGCCTTTCTAGGCTAAGTGGACCTCATTTTATTGTTGTAAAGTGTATTTAATCACACTTTCACATTGAATTCTATGTCCCAAGCCCTAATTCACCTTCACATCATCATTAATAGGCCCCTATGACCCCATATTATGCATTCTGAGGCATAATTTGATCAAATACCCGATGAAGTCACCACATAAACCTGATTTCCTCATTCCCCAACAACCCATCTAGCAAATGGACCCCTCTAGGACTAATTCACCATCTGTAGAAAATGATTCCCTGGAAAGTTGGACTAATTCACCCAAGGTGGCAAATTAGTCCCATTCGGGTCATTTTTGAGTTTTGAGTGGGAAAAAGTTGGATTTTAAGTTTTATTTTTCTCCATGTCAGCCTTGGGGATCCAATTAATAGGAAAATAAGGTGGATTTCCTATAAATACAAGTATTCAAACCATAAATCATAACTATTCTTCATTATTCATCCATCATTCTTCTATTTCAAGTCAAGCAAGTTAGGGTTTTGTCATCTCAAGTCACCAAGATAGTATTTTTAGACATTCAAGGGAAGATTCTTCATGTTGTTGTAGTAATCCAAGATAAATAATCATGGAAAGGTATTAATTCCTTCATTTCATGTTCACTCTTCATATTATTTCTCCATTTGGTTTAATTACCTAAAAGGGGTTTGACCAAGGCAAACCCCCATGCCCTAACATCCAACATTTCTCCTTCTTGTCTTGTGTGTTTGCAGACTTAGGCATCTTGGAAGCTTGGAAATCATTAGGAATCAAGTTGAAAATCTTTTTAAGTATTCTCTTCATTTTCTAAGGATAAATATCCACCAAAAATCACTTTCAGGCCCAGAAATCAAACTTTTAGAGGTAGACACCTGTCAGGAACCAAAGAGCAGACCAAGGGCTTCTGTTTGCACCATTCAAATTTTAGAAATTTAAAAGTGGACTAATTCACCATTAGTGGTGAATGAGTCCCACTACCAGGCTTGAAAAATGTTTTCTGCAATTTTGGATACCCATTAGTCTAAAACAGGCTCCAAAATAGCTTCTCAGATCTGGGACTAATTCGCCCAGAATGGTGAATGAGTCCCTCCAGGCCTAAAAATTAGCATTAGCAACATTTCAAAAGTCATTTATAGTCTAAAACAAGATCTCAGGTGCACACTTTATGTTTTATTCATTTATGTTACAGTTTGCATTCATTTCTAGGTGTTTTTGCATATCACAATGTGTTTTACAACAAGTTGCATTTCAATAGTTATCACTTAGTAATCAATATCTTTATTTAATTTTCTTCATTTAGAACATTTTATTTAGGAACATTTCATCCCTTCTTGCATTAATCTTGAGTGTATACATTGCTCATTTTGGCCTACCTCTCTCCTTTTAGGTGAAAAACTCTATAAGAGTATTAGGGTGCCAAAATATTTGTCTACGTGGTTATTCCTTGGTAAGTAAATTTTATAAGCCCTTGTGACTAATTTTAGTACCAAGTAGTTCGATAATTGGGTGAATTACTAAGGTTTGTAGTTAGGGTTTCTATTTCTTTGTTTGAAAGGGAATTATATTTTTTTTACATAGGGTTTGGGGATAGGTAAAATTTGTTGAAATTAAATAAAAAACCTACGAGTTTGAGAATTAAAGCTGTAATTCTCAATTATTTTGAAACCCTAGTTCCATCATACTGTGCAAAATGAGTGAACATAGTGAGTCTACCACACCTAAGAGAAAACCTAAGCAGAAGAGAGTTAAAAGACCAAACCCTAAGATAATAAACCTAAGCCAAAAGTGCTTGAAACATCTAGAAAGAAAAGGAATGTGAAGAGAGATTACTCTAGGTTTATGGAAGAGGCTTCTAAAGATCTAGCTATAGAGGTAAAACCTATTGGGAAGAGGAAAACTAGTGAAGGTGTACTGACAAGCCATTTTCAAGACTTGGCTTCTAGGGTTGGTGATATTGTGGTACCTTAGAGTGGTTGGGACTTTTTTCTTTATGCTTTTAATAGAAGATTTTCTAGTCACCCCACATGTCATCTTTGGACTTGTGATATTGGCAAGTTGGTTTTCCCAAATGTTTTTGTGGAGGTAGATTTGATTTTGGAATTGGCTAGATGCTAGGACCCTAATGATAGGGTAATCAAGATATTTCCAAATGCAGCTCCCATGCTTGATATTACAAGGAGCCAAATTATTGAGGTCTTCAATTCAAACCCTTCTACTACTATGCAATCAAGTTTGATGCCTTGTATTATGAATATGACCAAAATAAATTTGGTTATAGAAATAATGTTTTACCAAGGCATAGAAGGTAGGACTTGAACAAGAGAGGTGTACTGTTTGGGCCTAAGGAGCTTGAGCCTTTTGATTGTGATGATTTTGAGGATTACTTTAAGAACACATATTATGCATTGTACCAAGTTTTGCACAAGAAATTTGATATCAAGATGGATATTTCTCTAATGGTTCTGGCTATTGAAATATAGAACAAATATCAGAATAGGACCTTTGATTATGCTTCCTACATAGCTAATCAGGTTGATGATGATTTGATAAAATTGAAGGATACAAAGCCACCATTATCTCAAGAAGAAATTATCCATTGTTGATTCACATGTTATTGTGGAGAGGCAAAAAAGTATGGAGAAATTTCATGAGATTGAGAGAAAGGGACAACTAGGACAATGAATTACCAATGCAAATGTGGACACATGTTTGGGATATACACTATCCAGATTCCAATTATGTTGCATTCTACAATGGTTTCAAATTTGGTGTGATGGAGCAATTGGGCTTGAAGCCTATATATAGGATATCTAAGGGCGTGAATGAAATTTTGAGGCCTTTGGAGTTTGAAGAAAACACAACATAGAAGTTCAATTTGGGGGATTGGTATTACATACCAATTACACTACAATCAAGATCTATGGATCTCTAGTGCCACCCATAGGTTACCTATTTATGTATCTGACAGACTTGCATTTATGGAAATAATGTGGCAATTGGATGCCATGGAAAAAGAGCATTTTAGAAATGCTAGGAAGGCATCACTAGTAAACCCCAAGTGTGGATTTGCATATTTTGTATATTTATCAAATGAAGGGATTGAGAAGTTTGGAACTCTTTTGAATAATTACAAGATGAAACAAGATGGTGTAAGATACTACGATCTCAAGGGAGTGATTGATGTAGAGAGGAAAGCTAGAGGAAGGTCTAGAAAGCAGTATCAATTCATACATACAAAAGATGTAATCAGAAAATTTTCTTTTGATGTGGAGGTTGTAGAAAGGAAAAATGAATGGAGAAATATATTTTCCATAGAAGAAAAGATATTATTAAATGAAAACCCCTTTTATGTGAGTCCTTATTTTGAAATAAATGACTAATATGTTCAAGCTAAAGTGATGTTCGGGGATTTTAAAGATAAAAGCTTTTTTGATAAGGTTAAAGGGGCTGAGATAAAAGCCAAAGTTTCTAAGGAGCATCATGATGCACAAGTGAGGAGATAACCAAATCACTCCATAGCTCAAGGCATTCAATTTCAGACAAGGGAGACATGTAAGAAACCTGCAGTCACCCCATTGGTGACTTATTCAACAACTGAGCAAGGTTGTGAAGACTATGCACTAGAAGAATTTGTTGAACATGTTCCTATGGAATAAGAAGTTGATCAAAGGTTCCCCTTCCCTAAGAAGGATGATGCTTTAAATTTTGTTCCTACCAGTAGGATAATAAAATTGGAATATGATGAAGATCAAGATGATAATGTCAAAATGAAGGCCTGTAGGGATTTCATGAGTGATGACACATTTTTCCAAAATAAGGAGTTATGGGACTTTTCCATCCAATTAAGGAGCCATGCCATCAAGAAGAGGATAGAAGAACCAAAAGAAAGTGTTGATCCTTCATTGCAAGAAGAAGCTAAGAAGGAGGAATCTTGAAGATAAAATAATGAAAGAAGTTGTTTCCATAACACCCCAAGAGGCAAGAATTTTGGCCAAAGGAAGTGTTTTATTATTGCCCAAGTGGGATATTACATCTACTATTGCACTAGATGCAATAAGAAAGGATCCTAATGCTTATATTTCTAAAGAAAATTTTGACAATAAGGTGTTTGGTTCACGGTTTAGCCCAAAATTGTATACCCTTGCAATATGGTCAATGGCACCAAATATTAGGAAACCCGAGGTGATCAAGTCATTGGAGCAACAAATTGGTGCTATGGTTATAAAAAGAGCTATTGAGATGACTACTAATACAACTGCATAGCTAACTATGCATGTTGCTATGTTAAGTGCTTACACAACTCAGATTACACAAGATAGGTATGAGAAATTATTGGATAAATACAATAAGTTGTTGGATGAGTATAACAGAGGGGTTGCTACTACTGCTAGCTCAACACAAAGATATTTTCTTACTCCAACAACTTCTTCCTCTCATCTGTCTACACAAGAGAGGGAAACCTTATCAATGAGAATTCAAAGTTTAAAACAAGAATTACAAGTGGAGAAGGATAGTGTTAAGAAAGCCAAGGAGGAAACTACCAAGGTTACTGATAACATTTTTTATGACATTCTAAAGAACAAGGTTACAAAATTAGTTCACAAGTCTGAAAATGTATGAGATGTTCAAAAAAACATTCATGAGGCCCATAAGAGATATGTGCAAATCTAAAATGATTTTCAAAATGTATGGAGCAAGTAGAGTGCCAGGGTTGGATCAGTTAAATAAATGATGCCTAATATGCAAGAGGACCCTGAGGATCTAACTAACATTCCTTATTTGATAAAGGCAATAGATTTGTTACGTGAAATTACAACATTTTATGGTAAGTTGGGTATGTAGTTTCCAAACAAACTAAAAAAATTTAGAGATGTGGAGGGGAATGGCATGCCAAAGATAATGAATGATGAGGGTGAATTGAAGGATTTTTCTAATTGGAAGGATGAGTTGGGAGGTCTTCTCCCACACTTTAAGAGAGAAATCAGCCTAGCAGACTATACCATGTTGAACAATGTTGTGGATAACATGATAGGAATTGAGGTGCGTCTGGATACATTTGTAAAGGAGGCCATGATATTAATGGATGCTAGGTACAATCAGTACAACATAAAGGTGCAGAGGTTACTGGATATTCAATGACCTACTAAAGAGGAATATAATGCATGGCTTGAAAATTTCATAGATTAATCCTTTGATAAAGTATTGTAAAAATTATATCTGCTCAGTTAAGTGATGACAAAATGTGCTGATGTGGACAGGGTATATGTTTTTCTCCTTTTATTGATTTTATGTTTTAGTTTTTGTTGACTTGGTGTGCATGTAGAACATAATTTTTCTCATGGAAAAGATGCTTTGCCCATGGTTGGTGCTACTGTAATGATGAAAGATGCTCTTTGTAGGGAGGTAACTATCTTCTCCAATGTTATGAAAAGGAATTTTTCTTACATGATTTTCCTCCTTTTGGAAATGCAAATATAATTGATTTCCAGGGATGTTTGAAATGAAATTGAAATGTAAGTCAAATGTAAATGTGACTGAATTTATAATTTGGTTGGAAGCTTGTGTGTGCCCTTGTTCTTATAGAAGGGAATTGAAGGCCAATTACACTGGTCTTTGGTTGAAAGAGATTTTGAACTCATTGTAAGAATTTGTAATTCAAGCACAAGGAAAGAGAACATAGAGTTGAGTCTTAGGTATGAATTCTAGTCTATAATAGGCATAATGGTTTTACAACAGTGATGGAATTTGAATGAGAAAGTACATATTTTGGAACATATTCTCTCCTTCTATATTTGTTCATGTGAATTATTAATAAAATGATCAAGGATCCTTTTATTAGTCTTCAATCATTTTGGTAAAATGTATGATTTTGTATCTGCCTTAACTCAAGGAATTAATTAAAAATGCTCTAATGAAATCATAGGTTTGTGTGATTAAGTATGAGGATTTGATAAGTAGTTTTTGTTCTAGGAGATTTGAGTTATTTTATTGTAATGCAATATCACAATAGTCTATAAATGTTGAGTTGAGTCATTGTTGTATTACAATTTGTTTCAAATTTGAATTTGTTGCCCATGGATACGACATTGTTCTATTGATTTGGATAAATTTGAAGTCATTGAGTCAACCTTTCCTTTCAAAGAAAAAATTCTTAAAGAAAATCATTCATACACCTAAAATTGTTTTAAAGTTTTATGTGAGATCGTACACTCTTTTCTTTACATGATTATTTGTGAGAGAATTATCCAGATTCTTGAAAGATTTTATCTAATTTTCAATATATGAGAATGAATCTATTATTTACAATGTTTGTCACAAATGGCACAAGAGTATCATTATGTACATTGTAGGGATCACCCACCTGGGTCTTGCAAAGCCCAAAGTGTAGATGCAAAGCCTAGAAAGCTTTCACATAGTCGTTGGCCAATCCTCACCATTGTTGGTTATTGAATTATGTTAAATTCATAGACAATTGTTGAGATTAAGTTTGGTTCTTAAAAAACAACCAATAGGGGGAAACCCCTTTTCATTATGTAGCTTCATTTGGAAACATATGAATTAGCACAGGGCTTTCTAAATAAGCTCTCGTCTCCTCTTTATTGTTAGCATTTATCATTTGCTACTTTAAAGTAATTGCTCACAACATGGTGTTTAGCAATTTCTTTAAAGTGGGAGCATACATTGGCATTATTCTATTACAATTCATATTTCATTGTGTAGTCTTGTTACTTCATATGATGTGGACCTTTCACTTTGTGGTGACATTGGGTGTGATTTCCTTCAAGAGCATGATCTCTCTTAGCATATTATATTCATCTTAGTGGCTTGATGTGATACACTACATCCCGTAAGTTATGAATCTTCTATTCTTTGATTGGTCCTCTCTTGGAGACATTAGGCACAATGTTCCCTAAGTTAAGACCTTACATGAACTAAGAAAAACTCCTTTGAACATATCTTACACTATTTGAAATATCTATTATATGGCCACCTTGCATAACACACTTTCCTTGCTTGTGGAGCGATCTTGCTTGTTCATGGGTTTCAAGCATATGAAGCTTTGCTTTCCTTCTGAATCCAGTTGTTCATGTTGTGTGGCACCTTATCAAATTTATAACGAGGTATAGCTTTGGTATGGTTACCATATGGGATCCAAACTTAGGCATTACTTTCCCATAGCCACTTTCTTGTCTATGTGAGTGCATATCGGTCGTGTGCATATGTGAATCGTTGGGGGCTCACCTAGTGGATAGCCTAAGGTTCCACTAGCCCTTGTGAGCATGTATTTGGAATCTATAGTGCACATCGTGTTCCACTTGTAATTTTTTGTTCAAAAAATATCTTAGATTTAATCCACAACGTGTGGGACAAACGGTTGAGGCTTGATCCAACACTTTAGTTTTTCTTTCTTCTTTTTATCTTTGGCAGTGTATGCTTGTGCCTTATTGTTGCTCCTTACATTATTCACATTTTTATTGGTTTTCATGTTGAAACATCAATCTCGTTAGATTGAATACAAGGAAAATTAGTCTTCATTGTTTTAGATCATGTTTATTTCAATCCATGCATAGTCTTTGGTCTATTGTCTATCCTTGTACTCAATTTTTGAATGTTTTAGTTTGTACATATGTCAAACAACTTCTATTTATATCATTCCTCAGCTCAGTTTTGGCATAACCTATATGAATTGATTTGAATTTTCTTGATTGACATTCCATATTTGCTTCTTTCATACTTTGCTTTTTCAGTTGGCAGGGACTGTAGCTGCACCACAACTCTTATTTTGTCATGATTATTAGTTTAGAATTTCTCTCCTACTTTGTGGTAATTTCTCTTTAGGTTTTATTAGAATGGGAGAAGGCTAGGTGCCATTTATTATTGTTGGATAGGAAGTGGTCTTGATTTACTAATTAATGTTGTGCAGAGGTTGCTAGGTGCTTAGGTTTGGCTATTAATCTCTTCATGGAGATAGGAAGATTGTCGATGGTTGCAAAACATTGCAAGGTAATTCAATGTTTGAATTGGGTGTGAGATGATTGCAAGGTAATTCAATGTTTGAACTAGGTGTGCGATGGCCTAATCTTTTGAGGTTGTCAAAGTTTGACTTTGAACTAGTTTAAGGATTCTTATTCTTATGATAATATGTTTGATATGTTGTTAAGACTACAAATTTTTTGGTTGGATGTAATGTATATAGGGATTCATTGCAAAAGTTGTATGGTTATTTTGTGAATATCTTTACAATAATTAGGTTATGAGTAAATTTACCTGTTTGTTTTAGATATGGATTTTTATTGAAATTCAAAACATTGTTTTCTACAAAAAATCATTGAAATATATGAAGTTGAAGGGCTTTGAAATATTTCGAGTGAGATCAAAGCTCTATCGAGGTGAAGAAGTTACTAGTATAGCGAACCAGTGCCAATTTAAAGTTACACAATTTGCAGCCCAACTTGAGCAGTAAGTTAATATGAAATAAAATATTTGTAAAAGTCTTTTGGGATCACATATTTTAAATTTTGGGCTATCAAATGACCACAGTGTAGCGGCTACATATAATTGGATTTTTTTGGTGGTTTGATTTGCAGATTTATTATTTTTAGTTCATGTGTAGAGACTCGTGGATTTGTGGTTATTTAAACAAATAATGCAAATGGATTTTCTTGTTAAATATAATATTGTTTTGCTTGCAGGAAAATATTGTTTTCACCTTGTTTATTATCTCAAAGGAAGAATTCAACTCCCTCCAGAATCATATCAAATTCTTGAAAGATTGTGCTATGCTCAAGATGATTTGGAAATCCTATCGTTCATCAATAACAAAGTACAATATTAGTGGATTGTTACAATGAAAGGTTATTTTCCTTTGAGAGGACCAGACACAAGCACACAAGAAGAAGAAATTTTTCACTTTGAAGTAGAATTGTCCAATCCAGACAATTGAGTCAACTCATTGTCAAGCTACCTTGCCATGCTCGAAAGAGTTATGTCAATAGTTGGGTATATTCCACTAGCTTTTAGGGATATGGTTGGTTGTAACAACCATTCAACTTGCTCCATGTTGAGATGTATGTGTTGCTCATGATTGTACAAATAATTTTATAAACTATAAATAAAAAATACTTATTGGCATTAACTTTTTAAATTCGGATTAGAGTGCATTATTTTCTTTGCTTTTTTATGAGCATAATGCTCTGTGTATTGGAAAATTGTTCATTGCTCCCAACTTCAAAATCATTGATAATTTATGTCATAATTTTTCCATCACATTTGGAAAAATAAAAAATAAAAAATCCAATAAATAGGATGACGAGAATTTGAAAACATTGAATGTTGAAAACCACACTAAAAATATGAGACAATTTTTTAAGACAATAATTTGAAACACTCGTTTAAAGACAATATTTAAGACAATACAAATTTTTTTTTGTCTCAAAATATTTCTTAAAGACCCCCTCTATGTAGTACTGCAAGCATTATCTCTCCTAGCCACCAAAATCACTCACTACTCTACAATAATGATTCTAGCTCTATAATCACCCATTGCTCTTAGATCATGCATTTCAGTACTGCATAATCACTTTATTATTTCAAAAAATTGTAGTCACACACTAGGTCTTTGTATCAACCTCCTTTATTGCAACTCAAGTTCCAATAGGGAGCTTGGTGAAATATTTTTGTGTACACAAGTTTAGATCAACGAGTGAATTTTAGATCCACATCCCATATTTATATTTACAGGAATGAAGATCATATTCATAGACATTAAAATGAGTCAAATTTTTAAACAAATCATAACTTTCAAATACCAATCTTCTCAACCAATTTATTACATATTTAATTCTAAAAATTATCAAATTTATCATCATATTTATTAAAAATATATTTTTATTTATTATTTAATTTCATTATAAATCTAAACTCTTAAAATTAAATTAATTATTTGTTTAATTACTATATTTAATTAGTTAACCATAGATTATTTATTTGCTCACATTTATTCCTAAAAGGTTTTATACAATTATTAGCCGATAGGCTATTTATTGTGGGCACAACCCACTAAATTTGTCTCACGCCTGAAAAGAATTTCGCCGTCTGAAAAATCTAAAAACACAACGGGAAAGAGTTTGGCGGGGTGAAAACTCTAAAAGGCATGACTGTAAAATTGTGTCATTGTTGTAATCTTAATTTATGCAGCAAATCACTCATTAACTGGCCTCAATCACGACTTCCATTATGTTTTTTTTACAACAAAATACAAAAACTTAGCAAATGAATGCCATTATTTTATTTCAGTTTGTATGCAGAAAAAATGCAGCAAAAGTTGCAAAACTGTTGATTTGGTTTAGCAATGAAAACTTCCTAGAGGCTGCTACACGTTGATATAGCAAGTTGTAGTTTTTCTTTGTTTCGCACTTCTCCAGCACCCTTATTATCCTCGTCCATAATTTCCAATCCCATGAAAACTTTGAATGCTAATGCACATATTATCAATCCCATGAAAACTTTGAATGGGATGCACAGATTAAAAAATTCTAAGTCTTGACATATAGAAAATAGGATGAAATTTCAGATGTGGCCATATTCTACCTGATAAAAATAGGATCAAGCAAATTGTACAAACTACAAAGACAGGGACATACCACAAATTCCTTCGACATTGGAAGCAATATCTGGAAGTTTGTTGTTATTTTAAGGATTTAAAATCTCAAAAAAGGGTGAAGCAATGGAGTTGTAGGTGTTGAGCTTTTGTAAAGGTTCCTTATAAGTAATTTTTTTTGTGAATTTTGTACAATTAATTGTTGATATGTTGTAATTAGCCAATAGGCTATTTACGTGGGGGAACCCCACCGGGATTTCCCTCAGTCTGACACTGTCGGGAAGATTCCGGTGGGGCTCCACCCCCATAACAGCACAACTTCCGGCGATAGTTTTTAGTGGCGTGTAAGAAACCTCCAACACGGTAGCGCATAAAAATATAAAATGAAGAGACAAATGTTGACGGATGATCTGACATGATGATTACGTACTATAGGTTTGGCCCCACGGATTAATAAATTACCTTCGCCCACAGTTAAAATGGAAGATGTCAAAACTGCTAGCATGTTTCCCACTTTATCAATTGATTTCACAAGCATTGCCTCCACTCGGATTAAATTTGTGAGCGTATAGTTTGAAAATGCTTTGATACTTATTATTAATTGTGGTCGCTATCTTTAGTTAGATCAATTGTTAAAAAAAATTGATTGAAAATTTGATTTTTGTATTTTAATATTTTATTTCTTTTCTAGAAAATAAGAAATTTGTTTGATCAAAATTAATTAAGTTTTCAAAAGTAAGAATAATTTAAAACTTGTTACATTTCATATTTAGTATAATATTATATTATCAATTTTAAGAAGTAATCATGATATCATGGGAAACTTAGTATATTAAAAAAAAAAACAAGGCAATAAAAATATTAATATAAATCATGAGTGTTAATTGTTATTTTAGCAATAGTGGTTAACATGATTATAATAATAGGAATAGTCTTAAATGAAATATTAGTAGTTTACTTAAATAATGTTATCATTTTAAAGTATAAAAATTGATGGGATATCCCTAAAGATAATGTTGGCCAATGATCAATTAACAATAGTGTAGTATTTTTTCAAAATTAGATTTAATCTTAATAATATTATTATTGTTTTTTATTTAATGATAAAACAACTACATTGTAAAATATTCAACAACATTTAATGTTATTATTATTTCTTATTTAATGATCAAACAACTATATTGTTGTTAAATATTCAATAACATTTACATAATGCATTTAAAAGGGATTAGGGAGGAGGTAATCTTGGAACCATTAATGGAAAGTACATAATTACCATTGAAGTAAAGATAGAGATTTTACCGCTTTAACTCTTTTAATAGCATAAACATAGAAATAAAATAACTAGAGTAAAAATGGTATTGAAAATTAATAACTATGAGTAAATATGGTGTTCAAAATTTATAACTATGAGTAAATATGGTGTTGAAAATTAGTAACTATGATATTAATATTAATAACAATTTTGATAAAATGAATTAATTTTAAATGGAGGGTAACTCCACAATAATATTAATTACATCATGAAAATGATAATAACATCATTAAGGAGAATGAGGATATCATAAATGTTCAAATTGTGGAAATAATATTATTATTTCCCTTTGGAAAATAATTAGGAAAATATAACAAAGGATCAAACAATAGTATTATTTCTCCTTTGAGCAATCAATGATGATAATTATTAAAGGCTTTTGTTGAATTTAATTAATAGAAATTTATGGTAATTAAATAATAATGTTAATCTTTAGGTATGGGTGGTAATAGATTAGAGTGTGGCAAGTCTTTACACTGAGTCCAACTTAAAGTTAGAAACACTCGTGCTATGTCTTAGGGTGTATGTGAAGGATATCCACACACCCACTCTCATTATCCTTCCTCCTCCTTCCTGAGTAGTACATCTACAATGAAGTTGAATGAGGCACTAATTCAATGTTTATAGTTTACATCCTATTCTAAAGCATGGCTATCAACTATTAGTGGTTTTCATGTCATGGTTTAATTTTAATTTTTTTAAATGGTTGTCTTTTCCCAATATGTAAAATGGAGTTTGAGCAATTGACTACATCAATGCCTTGTGGGATTTGAATACGCCATTATTTCTATATTTGAGAATTAAGCCTTTATGAATAGCAAAGGAAGGGCTAGCATCTTGAACACAATTCGATCATAACATATTTGTTAATTGCATGGTTTATATATATATATATATATATATTGCAAAGGAGGCATGAATTATGATGACCTAGCCCCTATTTTTCTCCTGGTCACATCGGCGGGGGCTTAGGAATGTGTGTCGTATTCCTTGGGTTAAATGGTCCTGGCCAAGAATCTGGAGGCACTGGAAGCTTTCTTCCGTGTAGGATGGACAATAAAGGCACCACTGCCAAACCCCAGCCAAAGCTAGGTAGTTTCTTTATATTTAGCTACAGAGGTATTTTCTAGGGATTTATGAAATTGAGCAATGTAGTTTAGGGGTAAGGTGGGTTTCACTTTCTAGAAGTCTTCCCAACTCCAATTCTAGAGGCCCTATTTTGATTCTTGTGAAGAAATTGAGCAATGTAGTTTAGGGGTAAGGTGGGTTTCACTTTCTAAAAGTCTTCCCAGCTCCAATTCTAGAGGCCCTATTTTGATTCTCGTGAAGAACACGAAAATGTGCAATGTGAGATGGGTTACCTTGTGTGAATTACCCAAGTTACATAGGTTTTATTCTTATGAAACATGTGTGAGAAATTTTGAAATAGAAGATGGGTTAACCATGGAATAGTCTTTCTAAATCAGAAGGGGCACAACTTATGCATCCCCTAACACAGTCTTAAATCTAACTCTAATAATAGACACCACAATGCATAAAAAATTATGGGTGTTACATAAATTGCATCCCTAAAAATAAATATTTTTAAGACACATGCTTGTAAGGAGTCTATCAATATGGACCATAAGATAATTCCTTAGTGATTTGGTTTAGGTTCTATCAAATAAAATAAAATATTCTCTTTTTTTTTGTGATATAAATATTTTTAATAGTTTTCAACAAATGTATTACTCACTTTCATCATATTGTATATTGGAACCTCACCAGGATCTCCTCCATTTTGACGTCAATGTTTTCCTTTCTTGCTTTTCCCAGCATTCTCACCGAATCAGCACATTCCCCAAAACAGTAGTCGCACACATTTCTCCTCCATGGATTTTGTTGCTAATGAAAAATACCAAAGTATATTAGCCTATCGACGTAAGCATTGCACCTCATTGGTGCAAGTGCTAGTATGGTATTATCTATTCATATAACAAATGAATTTTCTAGATATAATCAAACTATGAAGTTGAAGATCTCACCAAAACACACTTTTTTACAAACTTGGGTTAGAATATCTAAATGGTTATGGCATTTGGGTTGAAGAATTCTTCTTTTGTATTTTCTTAGTTTGGATTAATGCATGTTCTAATAAATCCTCAAAGTCTTATGTTTTAAAGGCCACTTCCCAAAACTAAGAATGTTGTTGGATAAATTTCAAAAAGTGGCAAAATATGGATTATTTTGGTAACATGATACCCAAAATCAATTCTTGGACAAAATATTTTGGGGCATATGCTAACACAAGATTTCATTGGGTAGTTTTGAAAAATAACTACTTCCAATATTTTTGTAGGGAGGTGCAACAAAACCAAAAATACACAAATAACAATATTTAAAAGAACCAATCTAGAAAACATAAAACAACTTTATGAATGGAAGCAAGATGAAAACATCTACCTTGATAATTAATAGAAAAAAATCTTCTCAGTATGGGGACATTAAGGAAGGTGTTAAGAGGCTACGAGGAGGTTAAAGGCTTGGGGCAGATGGGACTCTTCACATCAGAAATATAGTTAATGTTGTCAGTTGAGAGGCTTAAAAAACAAATTAGAAAATTAGTGTTGTCATGCGTGCTCTTTATATATGGAGATGCAAATAATCTGCGAAGATATAATGATCAACCCTCTACCCCAAAAATTATTCAATAGTATGATATAGTGTAGAATCTAAGTTAGGTACAAAAAGCAAGATAGGGGAAAATCATATTAATGTTTTAGATCTAAACACTCTACACTCTACAATTGATTACTGCTTCACTCTGACCTATTTGAAAAGGGATGGGATGAGTGAAGGGAAGAATTTTTTGTTGTTATTTTGTTGACTTTAAGACAACCTTCAAACCCTGTGTAGAAGCATACTTTCGAATAGCATGAGGAACTTAGTGTGCCAAACGAGTATAGAGCAAAATTTCACATGCTTCATGATCAAGTGCAAGCCAAACTTAGAACACCTACAGGTTTATCAATGTGTTTCGAAAATGTTACATCACTTTTGTTGAGAAATAGGAATGTAGGTAAATAGAAACAAAACTAAAGTCTTGATTTTCTCTTGGTTGGAGAAAGATAGGAGACAAGCATCCTTTTTGAGGGCAGTATGTGGAGATAGTGGTAGAATGCAAGAGTCTTTCAATGCATTGCTTTCTGTTTAGGGACTTTTTAGCAAGGTAATTGGATTTTTTAATTTAACTCTTCATACATCGTCAAGCCACCCCCTGTTTTATTTCATTCTGCATAAAAAGAATTTTCTATATGTTCCTTATCTTGTCCTTATACTGCCCCTCATTTTAATTTTGCACATGTTTTATCTACCAAAAAATGCTGCAACATCTTTGTTTCTTTGTTCATGTTTTCATTTCCCTGTGTGCCTCCCTTGTCACTCTCCAATTTGTATACTCCCATCTGCTGGTGCTAACTCTCCTTGCCAAAGGTTGTGCGTTGGATTTCACAATGCACTTTTTAGAGTATTAGAGCCCATTGATCATGCCATCTTCCATAGCAAATACATGCCAACGGTGCTATAAATTAGTTTGAAAAAATTAAGTTCCAATGCACAAAAGCAATAGTGCAACAAGAACATATTACTGATTCTTAAACTTGTATTGACCTAATTTTAGTGCTACTTGCTATTGTAAAAATAACTATGCTTGTAATCAACTGAACATGTAATTTGTATGCTTGCTTGAGTGCTTGAATTTGTGAAGTAGTCACATGGAATGAATTTAAGCAAGTAAAAGGCTGAAACAAACTTGAAAAGAGAGTATTAACATAATGTAGCAACCCAATGTGGAGGATTAACATAATATAGAAGAGTAGGGTTGTGCCTCTTCATTTCTACTATCATCATGCTAGATATACAAGCCAATTTCTTAATTTGAATATCCAACAAACTTGTATCCTTCCTCTAGCACTTTTGTAATGCTCAACAATTATTGTTCTAAGTATCTAAGCATTAAGAGTCTTGATGCCGTTGTTAGTCCAGGTAGTAATTATATGGGTAGGCTTACTATTTAGCAACACATATGTAAGTCAAAAATGTGGTAACTCTAAGTATTTAGAAATCTAAAGACAATTAGTCTTGAGCTCTGTTCTTTCAGGATTTTCTGTAATGTAGCTTTCGTGCTATTTTTATAGATGGGTTTTTCTTTAAGAAAAGAAAAATATAATTACAAAGCAATTAGCTTTTATTATATATTTATATAGCAATCACAACAATATAAATTCATAAACTTTCCCAATCATTCAAAAATATGTATTGTGATGAACCTGACCATGATCTAGCTGGATATTTTGCAAGGATAGGTCATTGTCCCTTTTTGCTTTGGCCACATTTCTGTAGTAGAAAAGAAAACAAATTATAAAAGCGTGCAACAAAGATTTAACAAAAGTTGCATTAGTAAAGAATATAAACAACTTAAAAAGAGATGCAAATATAAGGAAATTGCCTGAAGATCTCTGAAAACTTGTCACCATAAGTGGGCACGACATACCCTTGAAATATTATTCAGTCGCTTCCTACAGTGATAAAACTCATATAAGATTCAAAATTATATCTGATCCCAAACAAAAATTATTGTCAACAAAGCTCAATGATAAATAATTTTAGTCTATTATGGTGACACCCAACACAATGCTTAGTAAACTAGGTCATAATGATGATAGGATTCTTATAAATGGAATCAAAAACACATTTCAGCAAATAGAATCGTTTCAATGTTCAAAGATTTACTATGGTGTCTGATAATGCATTGCTTAGTGAAGATTCACATTTTAATATCCGTCTAAACTCCCACTCAAATCCATGAAATAAGTAAAAGAGGAAATCCTCTCTCCAAAATAAGGGAGGTTGTATTCATTAATATTTGACTATGGATTCATTAATATTTAATTGTGGATACATGTGCTATTTGGCTTGATGATAGAAGACATGGTAAAACATTTCAATTCGTTCAAGAGTTCAAAAATCAGTTTTATGAAGAGGAAAGTGATTCAAAATTTAAAATGACACGCCAGTGATGGTCTGAATCATGTAATCAAATTCAATCATTTTGAACTCATTATAAAGTACTAGACATTTCAAAACATGTTTCTAAAAGGAATGTTTAAAACTGAGAAAAATACACTCTTTAATTGACTATCAATACACTCTCCTCTGCCAGTCTTGTTCTGATTTTGAATAGTTAAATTTTGCAATTCTAATCTTGATTTTGAATGGTCCAATAATTCAATTGGCATCAGAAATTTCATTTTGTCTTCATCAATCTTGTTCTCATTCACAGAAAAACACACACACAATGGAAGTAATGAAGAACTAATTAGTTACTCTTAATCAGAGTTGTAAGGACATCAATCAAATGTGACTTACTCTTTAACATTTCAAGACTTGTACCATGGTTTCATTTGAACTTCTGGTACTCAAAATTTGATCCTATTGTCACCTGATACATGTTGTCAAAAAAAACTTGCATATATCAAAACAAAATTTCACCATAATCCAATCATGGTGAACTGTGATACTCAGCAAAACGTTAAGTTTGCAACTTCTATGAACCAAGAAGCATGGCATGGAGACAGTTTTGTAATTAGATTACAAGTTTGGGATCAGTAGCTAATGAATGTTCTTTGATATTCTCGAAAGTCATGAGATGGCCACATGCATTGGCTATTCAATATTTTTGGCAAATTCAATTCAAGGCATTATGAGATGCTTGCAAAGTACCCTGAAAGAATCTAAGTGTATACCATTCCACACTATATTAAAGAAAATAATTATTATTATACATTATATTAAAGAAAATAATTATTATTTTATTTTAAATTTTGTGACAAATAATAAGAAAAAACTAAAACAAAGAGAATGTAGATTGGTAAAAACTTTTTAGGGAGTTTCTAAGAAATTTGCAACTTGTTTAAAGGAAAATAATCTATTCATTAAATGGTAAAAACCAACAAAATCTTGCTTATCAAGAAAAAAGAAAAGAATTAATGGAATAAAAGCATAATGGGTCTTTGTTAGATTATAATTTAATTTCAAATTATGATTTATTAGAAAAAAAGACAAAAAATAACAATTCCCATTTCAAATATATTTATCTTAAATAAATTGTCTTTCTTCTTAAACATTCTATCTAATATTCATGAAAGCGTTACTTTATGTTGAAGGCAACAAACCTTCTCCTAAGAAAATAGAGCGCTATCATTTATTTATTTATATTCCACACTATATTAAAGAAAATAATTATGATTTTATTTTAAATTTTGTGACAAATAATAAGAAAAATCTAAAACAAAGAGATTGTAGATTGGTAAAAAAAATTTAGGGAGTTTCTAAGAAATTGTAATTTGTTTAAGGGAAAATAATCTATCCATTAAATGGTAAAAACCAACAAAATCTTGTTTATCAAGAAAAAGTGAGATAGATATTGATTTTCCAACTACATGGAAGCATTCTATTTCCATTTGTAATGTTTTTCATTAATTTGATGCCAACATTCTTTCTTCATTGCTTTCAATACTTAATTTCTTTAACAAAAAAATCTACATTTATCTAACTTTATTTCTTTATAATTATTCTTAAGGAGAAAAACTTTCAATAATAATTTCACCATGTCGGTTGATTTGTATTAAATATCATAGTTGATTTGTATTCAATTTCATAATATTCAAAGTTGTTGAAGTTTCGACATTCGACTATAATTCAATTTTTTTATTGGGCTATCACCTCCTATTGATGGAGGAGATGTGTGGATCGCATCTATGCCTACCCACTTCCACTTGCACCCACTCAAGGGCAATTGCAATTAATCTACCCAAATGCCCAACACAAGGTACAACCTATAATCAAAATGATGAACAAAAAGGCCTATTATTAAAGATTTCTACATGATTAATTTATTATTGAATAATTTATCTTTTTAAATGTCCAAACATAACATGAACTAACAACAAATAAATAAAAAATTAAGAACAAATAAAAATGTTTGTAACATGTTTGAAGCAACATATAACTAAAAAAATGTATTTTAATTTGACAAACATAAATATATAAAACAATCGACATAAACATTCCACCTCCTTCAGCTGCAATTGCTAGTTTACAAAAATCCCTTCAGAATGGCATTTACACACATTTCACTTTCTTGCAAAGTATTTCGGCGTAATTGCAAGCCATAAAATTGTACACGGCGAGGAAAGAACGCGGACTACCAATTTTAGGTTTTAAGAAACTGATGGGAAAGTTCTTTGCCCGCGAGAATCTCACCTACACCTTGCATTATTTTTATTTCCTTGTTTGCATTATTTTTATTTCCTTGTTTGCACTTTTAATGTTACGGCGAAATTTCCCCCATCTCTTACATTTTAAAAAGTTTGGTCTCCCTTACCTAAAAGGATCAAACTGAGACAGTTGGCGACAACATACTAATTTCCTGGAAAATGTTTGGGCCAATGGAAAGAATTTAATTTGAGTATCTTATGAGCATCTTCCAACATCTATTCCCTATCTATTAATTAGTTGAAAATTAAAAACATTATATTTTAATTTCTAATTATCCACTAGGTACTTATACAATTAGCTTATGGGAAAGTTCGTAACAGCTAATAAGAAGTTTACAACCTCCCGGTCAAGCACTTGGCGACAACGAACGAAACACACAAGTACCTAGGTATTAAGTGCTTTAACCACGGTACATTACGCGGCATCCGTTCCATTTTCCTGAGGAGCCGTTTATATGAAGGACACAGCATCAAGGATTTTAAGAGAAGAAATGTTTTGATCTCTATATTTTAGTAGCGAGGGCTAGAAAGGTTGGACAAGAAGGCTTGGTGACTACTGTGGGATCTTACTGTGCAAGAGAAGGAAACGAGATTTTTCTGATTATCCATTAGGTACTTGAGGAACAATCTTTTGCTGTTTCATGCAGCTTTGATTATATATAAAGATGAATGATCCTTCAGCCAGCACTGCTTCTCCTCTAACTGCCAGTACTGGATCATGTTCTAGCAGTGGTCCTACGAAATTATTACCCATTGATGTATTAGTCCTTGAAGGTTGCATTGATGATGTTTTGTCTTCTCTTTCGCACAAGGTAAATTCTATTTTCCTTCTCGCCCCAAACAATTGGGTTTTAAAAATTTGACTCTCAGTGTTCGATTGGTAGATTTAAACACACTTATTAAGATGGATATTTACAGGGGCTGAGTTGTAAATTGCTTGAAAATGGTATGAAACTGAAGGACATAGTGCAGCCAGTAGCATCCGATTTTTCGAAATTATTTGAATCCATTTCAGAGGGCGCAAAGATAATTTCGGATCAGGTAATTCATGATTTGGTCATTATAGATGTAAATTTTAAAGGTAGTTTCTATCCTAGGCTTTTTATGACAGTGGTATAGTCCATCTTTATTGGGAACAGAAATCCTCTTCCTCCAAGCTTTCTAGCGAAGCACAATCGGTGGCCTTGGATACAGTGAAACAACTGGGAAATGTTCATTGGGCTGCGATTGGGCTTTTAGCAATAGCTAATGTTCTAGAGAGATTCGACAAGATTTCTACAAATGATAGAGATTGCTTGGACCTTCTGAAACTGATGCTGGACCTCGCTAAATTTCTAAAGCAGCTCAAAGATATGAATGCCGACTCCCACAAAGAAATTTCAGAAAAAATGAACGAGGCACTTCATTTGATTGTTAGTGGTGCAATCTTGTGTCGTTCCTTTATCGCATACAAGAAAATGTCGAAGTAAGTAAAATGACCAATCCAAAATGAATCTTATACTTCTATAAAGTTTTGTATTTAAACTGAGGAAAATAATTTGATATGAAATTAAGCTGGAGTTGTATTAAACGTTATTAAATTGAATATCTAACATGGTGAAATGAAATAAAGGTTCTTCTTCACAACGAAAATCCGTGACGAACTTCTCTATATACGGAGAAAGGTGGATAGTATAATAGGCCAGCTTAGTCTGCAGATGCAAGTTAA
>VDFB02335318.1:0-16024 GCA_007258455.2 Sequoia sempervirens
CATACAAACATACAAATATATCATCAAACATTCAATAGAGTGGCATTTAACATAAAGGAAGACATAACACGGGCATGTTAGAACATGCTCACGTTATGTCTCGCTTGACATGTATCCCGGATAAGCAAAGAAATTGTCAAAACTAGGAAACAACGCGAGCGCGTTATAACACACTCACATTATATCTTGTTTTGGGAATCCTCGAGCCTTAGCATTGGTATTTGCCTTGGAATACAGCAAAACTGGAGGGCATTAATGATAAAAGGCGATGTTTTTGCAAAATTCTACAATTTTCACATAATCGAGTTAGTGCTCACCATCCGCGATTGCATCGGTTCAATATCGACAAAATCCCGAACACATGGGTAATGTTAGGTTCTCTCTTAGCTATCCAACAATGTAATTTTTTCACTTTTTGACAGTAATTAGCCTTTCATCCATAATTTATTTTGTTTGTATGTCTCTTTTTTGCCAAAAAGTAGTGTTTGTTGTTTTTTTCATTATAAATTAACCGCTCATCAAAATTTCAAATAAATTATATTTTTAGAAACTAGACTCCATTCTACAAAAAAAAAATTAAAAAAAAAATCAATTACTTTCCAAAATTTGTAGGGGGAGCATAGCAAAAATTATGCTTTTCAGGAAGTGCCCACTTAGAAAATTAGTAAAAAATCAAATATTCATTAAAAAATTATCAGAAAAATCATGCATCAACTAGATATTGTTAGCTAACTTCTAACTGCAGCGATTTTAAAAATACTACAAAAAAGTTCACCGTGCTAGGGTCGTACAAGAGTTGCTATGTTATGTTTTTCTGACAAAAACAACACCAATTTGTGTACACTCTTTTGAACCCCTTAATCTCAACCATTTTCAAAATAAATTAGTAGTTTAGAAAGTAGACTCGAAGCACTTCGATCCTTGTTTTTGTTCCATCTCAAAATTTTGAGTGTAACTATCCTCAATTTCACGTCCAAGGTTAGTATTTCCCGATTTCAGAAGGAAAAAAAAAGTGGCCACTTAAGCCCCCTTTTTGGCAACCATCTTGGTGCACTTACCCTGGTAGGATAGCTTTCTCTAACAAAGATAAGTGATCCAAATTTATAATTGATAGGATCCTCCATATGCAGGATAACTTCCTATTGATATATTCGGCTTGATCTTGTGAAATATTATATTTTAATGTTTCTTCAAGAGGTGTTGATGATTCACAACCCATGTAAAAGTCTTCCTCATTATTCATTTTTGATATGCATGCACAAGATGTTTCAGATTCACAACTTACGTATAAGTCCTCTTCATGATCCATTTATGATATTCCTATATAGGATGTTTCTGATTCACAACTTACGTATAAGTCTTCTTCATGATCCATTTCTGATATGTCTCTCAATTTTGTTGTCTTGATCTTGTGTAAAGATTTTAAGAGTAGGAGACTCTTGTTCCTTGGTAATGATATTAAGAGTATGAGACTCTTGTTTCAGAGGAAGATCATCTACATGTCCATTAGGAGTAAGCATCTCATGGGTAGATGTATGTGTGCTTGGTGTATGGATTTGTTCTTCTTTTGGAAAACATTGGATGTCTTGGAAGATATCCACCAAGTCATTATAGTATTTTGATGCTAGGGATTCTTGATCTTGACTTTTTGTGGAATTATCTTCAATATGCTTTCGTCCATGCTCTTGACATGAATCAATTTCAAAGAAGGGATTTCTTGTAAAGGATCCTTGGATTTCCTCGAAATGTGGACATATGGGTGATAGCTCTTGGCTTAGATTTTCTGCATTGGGTATAAGTATTGGATTAAGAGCCTTTTGATCATCAATATATACTGCCATGAGGTTAGATTATATCAATATATCTTGGATTGGATCATTGCTAAACTGTGGTGATTGATTTTGATCATGCTTTACGAAAGAGTCTTGATGCATGTCTTCTTGCTCATTGGATGATGTAGAGATATCTTCAATGTGATCAGTGGTAGATAGCTCTTGATCATTGTTTTCAACATTTGAGATATTGTTAATGTTTTCAACCATGAGATCAAATGATAAGATTTATTGAATTGGATCATTGTCAGACTTTGGTGATTGATTTTGATCATGCTTTGGGAAAGAGTCTTGATGTATGTCTTCTTGCTCACTAGGAGATGTAAAGACATCTTCAATGTGATTAGTGGTAGATAGATCTTGATCATTGTTGTCAAGTTTTGAGGTTGATACATTGTCAATTTTATCATTAGTAGTTGAACCTTGAATGTTTTCTTCAATAGCTATTTCTCTTTGATCAATAAGGTCTTGGATGATATTTTTGAGTTTAACACATTTTGATGCATCATGACCTTTATCTCCATGGTATTTACAATAGGCCTTGTCATTGTACCCTGAGAATTTTATGATAGGTTTACCACTTCATGATGGTTTTGAAAGTGTGATAAGTTTAGCATTGACTAATGTGTTTAACACCCCCTCAATTGGCTCCCCTAAAGGAGTGTATTTACGTTTAGTAGTGTGGTTGGATTGTGAGGCTTGTGGTGGAGATGAACTTTGCATTTGAGATGGAATTTCTTGTTGGTTTTGAGATTGATGATCTTGATCATGTTTTAGTTGATGATTTTGATGCGGTTATTGCTGATTTGGGGGTTGATATTGTTGATGGAATTGATTTTGATTTTGTGACCATTGATATTGTTGATTCACTTGATGTTGTGGAAATAAACCTTCTTGTTGATATGAATCAATGTTTTGATGATATTGGAATTGTTAGTGATGTGGATATTGAGGCGTTTATGGAATGATGTTTTTTGTTGTTGATATGCAATGTCTTGGCGTTGAACATGTTGATGATGCGTCGTATTTTGATTTCGTTCAAGTGCATCAACCATTTTCTCAAGTGAATTTAGGGTGATTTGATGTTGTAGTTTTTATCCTTGATGATGATTTTGAAACCCTTGATTAGAGCAATTTTGATATGGATGAGGATTTTGATTGAAATTTTCCATGTGACAAGAAGCTCCAAAACCTTGGTTAGGGGAATCCATAGTTGATATATTTTTAACATTTGTAGTATATGATGATCCCATGGGTGTATAGAGTGGAACTGGATTTGGGTGATGGATTGATATTGACATGTTTGAGATTTTGTTTCTTGGTGAAATGATGTGTGTAAACCTTTTGGTCAAAGGTTGTTGATGGTTTTCTATGGATTGTAATGCTTAAGACCCTAAAGTATGAGTGACGTTTGGTGGATGTTTTTGAGATGATGCTAATCTTGGGACTCAAAGTGTAGCAAACTTGGACCAATATTTTACTTTGTTTCTCTAGAGGATATGTTTGGAGATCTACTTGAACTAGCCTTGAGGTGCAAGAAAATATTAATATCTTAGAAATCAAGAGCAAGGGAATAATCCAAGTTGTGTTTTGATTTTGAATCCTAGAACTAGGTTGATGTGTTTGATTTTTGCAAATGGAGATGGAATGATGCATATATGATGTGTTTTATAGGTCTGACTATTTTATTCTTAAAAGACGCAAGATTAACTTGTTTTGGACCAGTCTCTAATTTGCACCAGAAAATAGGGCAAGAGCAACAATCCTTTAGATCAATAGCGGTTGGTATTTGTTACCAATTTTTGCTACAGCTCAATTGGTGGATTATGGTATTGCTATCAGGATTCAACCGTGTAGTTTCGAGTCAAACTCATTGACCCATGTTTCATGAGTAGTGGTTCAATAAGAACCCATCTCTCATGATATCGAATGGTCCACTTAGCACTCATTGCATCTAGGTGATGCTCACAGGAGGGTGAAGCAGCGTGGTCAGGAGGTCACCCATCCGATCTTTGAACAAAGCGTAACGAGGAGTTTTCTCCAAGGTTAATCACTGCTTGATTTGTTACCCATTTGCAAAACCTTCAGCAAGTGTTGTGCCTTATGAACCATTCATAATAGAGCCCCTTAAGCTCATCAATTGATAAGTAGGAGGTATTTTTCCACAGCATGTCAAATTATGATATTGCTATCAGGATTCAACCGTGTAGTTTCGAGTCAAACTCATTGACCCATGTTTCATGAGTAGTGGTTCAATAAGAACCCATCTCTCATGATATCGAATGGTCCACTTAGCACTCATTGCATCTAGGTGATGCTCACAGAGGTGAAGCACTGGTCCGTCCTGGGAGGTCACCCATCCCAGTACTGCTCCAGCTCAAGCGCGCTTAACCAGGGAGTTTTCTCCAAGGTTAATCCCGCTTGAGTTGTTACCATTGCAAAACCTTCAGCAAGTGTTGTTGCCTTATGAACCATTCATAATAGAGCCCCTTGCTGAAGGTTTTATAATAAACTATTCATTGCTGGAGCTTAATCTTGGGATGGTGTTCGAAAACTTCACCTGCAATGACATGGTAATTATCATCTGACTCATGAAACATACAAAGGTGAACCCGAATCGATATATATCATAATTTGACATGCTGTGGAAAAATACCTCCTACTTATCAATTGGTGGAGCTGACTAAATACTGTTATATTTGAAAGTGAAAAATACAATTGTTTCTGCATATGCTAAGTGTTGATTGTATCTGGTTTATCATTTTAAAAGTGACAGTTATGCATTGAGATGAGGAAACAGAGTTTCAAGAAATTGTTTTTCAGTGTTTCACAATCGAATGGAGTACAGGATTGAGCATACAAATAACAAATCATTTCAATTGCTTTCTTTTATTTCATAAAGTAATTCATATTTACAGAATTTCATTTGATTGCGAGAATTCAAATGATAGTACAAATTTGCATTGAGATGCATTTTTCTTTTCAAAATGAAAAGCATAAGATTGAAATCAAATATCCACACAAGTCATGGATGTAACTATTACAGTGCATCATAAGCATCACACTACACTATGGAAGATGCATAAAAGGAACAATTACATAAGTATAAACATAATCATCATTGCCTGTTGATTGATGGCCGACGCAGAAGTGGTGCACCATTTTGTCTTCTTCGAGCTCCATCGACATGTAGGAAGGAAGAGAGGGATGTTAGAGCTCCGACTATGAATATACCTACATGAACCATCAACGATAATGTAGTATGCTACTGATCATATACTGAAACAATCAAGAGAAGTGCAGAAACATGAGCTGAAGGAGAAACATCAACATGATCATATATTGTTTTATGCTAACATCGTTTGTTTCTTTGTGCAGGTATAGGGAAAATCATGAAGCTGATTATCATTTGAAGACCAAGCATGTGGAGAAAAACGGGCTCCCACAAGGGTAGAGCTCGGCATGCTGCCCCTTATCCATTACAAGTGGGTTGAGATAGAGATTGCAATCATCATATTCATCAAGAAAGGAAATGCAACTGAAAGAGTAAAACAGAATTCATCCATCAAGCCATCAAGCCAACAGTTCATTCATAGCAGTCAAAAATGTTTCTGAAAGCTACAGGTGGATAGTTAATTTAAATCAGCTTGATTAATTCAACTGAGTACATTCATCTCAAACATTGTTGTATGGTTTATGTTCTTTTGCCATAGTATTATGAGTCATCATGTTCATGATATTATGCAAGGTTCAACAGTGTTCTTTCTCTCAATCAAGGATAGTGAATAGGCATACATAATGCCTCAATGAAGAGAATTGTTTCAAATTTTCATTTTAGAGGAGAGCAAGTGCATGGAACAGTTTTGTTAAATGGAGCATAAAAATGCATGAAGAGTGCCAGATAAGAAACAGTGATAGCATCTAATCAATGCATAAACAGTTCAGTCATTTATTAAGTGGTGAAGCAATCAACTTGCTTGTAAGTACAAAATACAGTGTTTAGGTGGGTTAGACACAATCTTTTTGGCTGATAGTGGAATGAAATAGTCCAAAGGTACATTGTTTTTAGAGTTTTTTTTCTTCATTTATCATGTATTTCAAATAGTGGTACAACAAGTAAAAAGTCATTTCCGGAATGAGAAGAGGTTATAAAGAAAATGGTATGAATCAAGGTTTGGAGTGCATCCATGAAGGGCATAATTGTGAGTGCATAGGAGACTAAAGCAAGCAACTAGTCTACAGATTCAATCAAAGAGATTTTTGTGTGTAAAGAGGGTGTGAAATAGCATGATAATGGCACCCACAAGTGCAAACAAGAGAAACATGAAGGATTTTCAAACAAATACAGATATATGGAAGAGGTTTCTACTGAAATGCTGGATGTAATTAAAGTACACAATCTCAGTCAATATATCTATATGAAGGCTTCAGTTAAACTATACAGATTTTCATCAAATACAGTTTACCCACATGGGTATTTTTATGGAGCAGCAAGATATATTCTTCCAGAAACTCATATACCCGAATGAGGGTTATCAACAGTAAGGTGAAGGAAATATGTGTTTCTCATAATATTCTACACCCAGCTGGGGTTTTGCAAAAAAATAAGATTTACACAGTGTTTCCATGGACGAGTTGGAATACAACAAAAAGAGCATCCAGATACACATATTTCTTCAGAAGATATCAAATACCCATATAGTGAAAATGGAGAAAACAAAAAACATGTGGGTCGAGCCCAGTTTTACATGAATAATCAAATGTACAGATTTTTCTTCATTTTCTGAATACCCACATTGGGGTTTCATTTTTAAAGACAAATTTAATACCATTTCCAGGTTACCCATATGGAGATTTCTACAGATAAACAAAATAGATGCTTTCTACTATTTTCAAAGTCACCCATGAGAGGGTTTCATAAGAAGCGATAGAGAGTCTAATAGTGTTTTGAAATCTCATATTGAGCAGATACATGGCGGCTTATATAGACAGAGGAAAATACAATAGTAGAGATACAAGATATAGCCATCTCAAATACCCTAGCCGCGGCCTGTCACTGGTAATTTTTTTGAAACATTAGCTCGAGACAAGCCATTAAGAGTGAAATGCTTGGAAAAGAAAGGCATTTACTTACCCTCATCATTGGAGAAAGACCCACGACCGAGCATTGAAGAATCAAGTAAAAATGCCCAGGTCGAGTTCAAACATGGCAGCCAAATGGTATGGCATCAACAGTAAACACACAGAAACACAGATATGCATCAGAAACAACAATTATGGCCGCAGCTCAAAGGCCAAATCTTGTTCAAAATAGAGCAAATGGGTTCACAAAAGCCACAGGAGATTTGGAGTCAACTTATCACTTGTAGATTCAATAAGAATAGCAACAATGGTACTTGGATCCTCTTCATCAAGTTCGAACTCATGCCTGTCAACCAGTGGGTGAATGGCCACAAAAGTATCAAGAGCAAGCACAGGAAATGAAGAATTCATTAGATAGTTATCTCATGGCCGCGACCAGTGAGGCTTTTATTCCCATCAAAGAAGCCAAGGGATCAAATGGATACAGGAGAAAACGCTTACCCTGAGTTATGGAGGCCAAATATGATCAAATCGAAGAGGAGTGAGCTCGAATCAAGTCTCAAAGCTGAAACCCTAACCTTTACATGGTGGCGGCTCATGTAGAGAATCATTTATCCAAAGTTCACTTTGCAAAATGATGCGAAAAGATAGGGCATTCTTTGCATTTTGTTCATTAGGGTTTTGCTTTACCCTAAGTCGACTTAGGGATTTTCCCTTAGTTTTTTAAAATTATCAATGCCCAAATCAAATACACATAGTGGTGGCCGATTCCTTGTGTTTTTTTTTGAAGGAAATCAACTCCTAAGTCAAAAACATCATAATAAAACTATAATGAGATTTTAATTTTGACTTAGGGTTTTATTTTTTTAATTGATTTTGGAGAAGATCAATTAAAATAAGAATGATATAATCAGTTTTGCCTTGGAGATGAGCTTTCATATTTAGGGCTTATTTTATTTTCAATTGATTTTAAAGAAAATCAATTAGGATATTGATGAGGAGAGTTGTGCTTTGTATATTTTTATGAGTTTTTGAGAAAATTAAGATTTGTAATGGAGATATAAGTTGTATTTTTTTTTGCAAAAGATTTCAAAGCAATCTTTAAATGCAAAAATAGGTCAGATTGAGAAAGTATAAGATCTGCATATTATGTAAAGCAAGGATAAAGCAGATGGTTTTATCTCTTTGCTATTTTTAGTAGATTGGGGTTGAGTTTTTCTTGGGTCAGATTTGAGATTCCTCTTGGAGAGCTAAGTTGTTTATGAGATTTTATGCAGACTTTTGGGACAGTTTTGATGCCTTTTCCTTGAACTTTCTTTGTGAGCTCGGATTAGGGTTTGAGAGAATTATATCTTGAAGAAAACTTAGTTTTTCTTCTTCAGAGTTCATATTTCAGTTTCTTGCTCTCACACATTTTGGAGCTTGTAAACTCATTTTGTACTCAGCTCAGACAGATTTTGGCATACTCCTTCAGTTGAATAAAAACAACATTCCTACTTCTCAATTTTGTGTCTACTTGTAGTTTTAGTTTGATGTTATATTGTGATTTTTGTTCACAAAGTCCTTGTTATGTCCTAAGACTGTAATTCTTGATACAGAAAGTTCAAAAATACAGGCTGCATGTTGTATTTGAAATCAGGTCTTCATGCAAATTATTTGTGTTAATTGTTCATGAGAGGTGAGATATTGTGTTTTTCTGAAAGCTATTTGTGAGGAAGAAATCAGAATCATCATTAAATCATTATCAAGTCTTGAAAATCATCTATTAGTCATAGGTTTTAATTTCAGTCATCCTTCTATCCCTTTTCCCAGAAATTACTTAGAAATAATATTCATCATTCGGAGAACCAGCTCACTCTGGAGATTCTCCTTTTGCATAGATCACCCACATCTGAAAAGAGTTTACATGTTTCAACAGATAGTCTGATTTTCTACAAATCTGACAAAGCGTGCATATCTGATTGATAACAATATTCCTAGAAAAAGCGACTCTATTTTGACAGTGACTATCAAAAACCAGAGACAACAATAGTGGTAATTCTAAGCAACAACGAGCAAGTTTTTAGCAATAGCGACTGTTTTGAGCAAAGGTGACTGTTTTGAGAAACAACTGTCTTTGGGAAATAGCAACTATTTTGAGCAATAGTGGTTGCTTTGAGCAATATCTACGGTTGTTTTGAGCAAAAGTTGCTCAAAACAACCTCTATTGCTCAACCTCAAAACTTGCTCAAAACAACCTCAAAAACAATTGTTATTTCCCACAAAACTTGCTCAAAACAACTGCTATTGCTCAAAACAATTGTTATTTCCCAATGACAATCATTGCTCAAAATAGTCACCTTTGCTCAAAATAGTCACTATTGCTAAAAAAATTCTCATTGTTGCTCAGAATTGCCGCTATTGTTGTCTCTGGTTTTTGATAGTCATTGTCAACATAGAGTCACTTTTTCCAAACTTGACTGCTTTTGCTAGGAATACCAACCGTTATTGATCTAAAGGATTGTCGCTATTGCCCTATTTTCTGGTGCAAATCAAAGACTGATCCAAAACTGGTTAATCTTTCATCTTTTAAGAAAAAAATAGTCAAACCTGCAAAACACATCATATCTGCATCATTCCATCTCCATTTGCAAAAATCAAACACATCAACCTAGTTCTAGGATTCAAAATCAAAACACAACTTGGATTATTCCCTTGCTCTTGATTTCTAAGATATTAACATTTGCTTGCACCTCATGGCTAGTTCAAATAGATCTCCAAACATATCCTCTAGAGAAACAAAGTAAAATATTGGTCCAAGTATACTACACTTTGAGTCCCAAGATTAGCATCATCTCAAAAACATCCACCAAACATCACTCATACTTTAGGGTCTTAAGCATTGCAATCCATAGCAAACCATCAACAACCTTTGACCAAAAGGTTTACACACATCATTTCACCAAGAAACAAAATCTCAAACATGTCAATATCAATCCATCACCCAAATCCAATTCCACTCTATACACCCATGGGATCATCATATACTACAAATGTTAAAGATATATCTACTATGGATTCCCCTAACCAAGGTTTTGGAGCTTCTTGTCACATGGCAGATTTCAATCAAAATCCTCATCCATATCAAAATCACTCTAATCAAGGGTTTCAAAATCACCACCAAGGACAAAATATACAACATCAAATCACCCTAAATTCACTTGAGAAAATGGTTGACGCACTTGAACTAAATCAAAATACGACGTATCATCAACATGTTCAACGCCAAGACACTACATATCAACAAGAAAACATCATTCCACAAACACCTCAATATCCACATCACCAACACTTCCAATATCATCAAAAAATTGATTCATACCAACAATAAAGTCTGTTTCCACAACATCAAGTCAATCAACAACATCAATGGCCACAAAATCAAAATCAGATCACCCAACATCAAAATCAATTCCATCAACAATATCAACCCCCAAATCAGCAATATCCACATCAAAATCATCAACTAGAACATGATCAAGATCATCAATCTCAAAACCAACAAGAAATTCCATCTCAAATACAAAGTTCATCTCCACCACAACAAGCCTCACAATCCAACCACACTACTAAACGTACATACACTCCTTTAGGGGAGCCAATTGAGGGGGTGTTAAACACATTAGTCAATGCTAAACTTATCACACTTCCAAAACCATCACAAAGTGGTAAACCTATCATAAAATTCTCAGGGTACAATGACAAGGCCTATTGTAAATACCATGGAGAAAAAGGTCACGATGCATCAAAATGTTCTAAACTCAAAAATCTCATCCAAGACCTTATTGATCAAAGATAAATAGCTATTGAAGACAACATTCAAGGTTCAACTACTAATGATAAAATTGACAATGTCTCAACCTCAAAACATGAAAACAATGATCAAGATCTATCTACCACTAATCACATAGAAGATGTCTTTACATCTCCTAGTGAGCAAGAAGACATACATCAAGACTCTGTCAAAATCGTCTGTTTTGAGCAATAGCAATTATTTTTAGTGCAAGAGCAACTATTTTTAGTGCAATAGCGGTTCAAACGTCAAAAGCGGTCCAGAAAAGTGCAGTAGCGGTTGGAAAAAGTGCAACCACGATCAAAACTCCGGACATAAGTGGTAGAAGTGTCAATAGCAGCCCTGTTTTCATTTTTCTAGTTTTCATTTTTTGGGCAAGTGTGCAATTGTTGATGTTTTGGTTGATCTGATGTTTTGAGAATTTCGCAAGTGATATAATACAAAACAACAATCAAAAACTATTTGACTCTAAATTTCTATCTTGTTTAAGCAAGTTTCCTTCCACAAAAGCTCAAAGTTTGTGAAAGTCAAGATACTAAAACCATAGTTCCCAATGTTGACTTTGGTCTAAAATGTGACTTGAAATGTGTTGTACCCAAACCAATTTTTTTGCTTCATTAAGGAATTTTGCTTAAAATGGTTTAAACCTTGTAAAATGATGTCAAAACATAGTTTTTGGGCAAACCAAGTATGGATTTTGAGTCAATTTGGTGTCAAGAAGATACTGGTGAAATTTGGAAAAATTGAAAATTATGGTTTTAAACACCCTGTTTCAAGTCGCGAAACCTTAAAAATTGAAACTTGTCAGAATTGGCTGAAATTAATTTTGATCGGCTTATTTCACATCACGATCATAGTGGTGAAGTCAATTTCAGTTAAAAGTCAGTTTAAGCCTAGTGGGTAGTTTTCAAATTTTCAGGAGAAAGCTAGGATCTTCAAGGTCATCAATGGTAGTTGGCCAGTACCAAGTGCTAAAATCTAAGCCTGAAACTCAAAACAGAAGATTCTATGATGAAGGATGCTGAAAAAGATGCTTCACGATGGAGGGGATTTTCAATGGCGAAAAGTGCAAAAAATATTGTCTGGAAACTCTTCACTTTGTAACATGGGAGACGCTTGCACAATCAAGGTGCAAATCAACTTTACAGTGTATGTACATGTGAAAGTGGTGAAATATAGTCACACACACGCATTAGCAGTAGTAATGCTTCTACGTGGTCAACTCAGCAGCCAACACGGTGTTCGTAGAGCACGAAATGGAGGAAAATATCAAGTCCAAAGCAAATCTGCACCCCTGTAGCTCAGGGGCGCGCTTCAATTTGGAGACTCAAATTCAGTTGGTTTTGGTTGCAGATAAATTCATTCTCTTCAGAATTCAGTCAGCTTTCCGGCAAGCTATCAAGAAAGTCCATTCGAGTTGCAGAACTCCGGCAATCGAAGGAAGAAGTGGAAGGTATGAAGAGTTCACACATCACAGAGAGTCAAATTTGCAGTTTTTGCACCCCTGTAGCCCAGGGGCGCCCTTGAATTAGACCTGTCAGATGAATGAATTTGCAATTTTTGTTTCCAGGGGATCTTTTCTAATTCAGCCTAGCTCCGCGATGCATCAGTTTGCAAGATCATCAGATGTGTTGAGTGAATGTGGTAGTTGTTCCAGCAAGCATGTAAAACAAAGGGTAGATAAAAGTGAAAATATCAAACTGTACCTCTACAGGCCAGGGGCGCCTAGCCTTTTGGCCAGCTAGATGAGGTTTTTAGCAGTCGTTGTCTTCACGAGACCTATGTAGAATCCTCCTAGCTATTCAGTGAATCCGACCGTCAGCCCTCAGGGTTTGTCAGTGGCCTGTGAGTGAAGGATTAGTGGAAATTACTGAAGAATGAAAACAAGCAAAAAAATGGCTAAGTATAGAATTTACATACTCCCTTGGAAAAGGTGCCCTTCTATTGGAGGTCTTAGAAGCAGTTTTGTCGCTTCATCACTTCTAGGAACATCTCTTCTAAGTTGTTGCAACTTCGTGATGGGATCAACGACGTGCACATCAGAGCAATCCAACTCCCGGTGTCAAGGGTCAAAGTAGAGCATTCGCGTGAAAGTTGCAATTTGCAAAATCATTCTCAAAATGGTAATTGCACCTTTGCAGCCCAAGGGCGCCCTTGCTTTTGAGGGACTTAAATTCACTTTCAGACACTCTGCATTCAGTCGTTGTTTGCAAAATTCTTCTAGCTACGCGATGGATTCAACGTCCAGTCAACGAGAGTCATCATTCACTGATAGCGGCAAATTGAAGCACAAAATGGCAAAACAGAGAAATAGTTGTCTGGTGGCCTGTATATTATTTTAATAAAAGGTGACTTTTATTTTGAGGCACGAGATGTGGTTTTTAACACTTGCAGCTCCCACCAGACATTTCATCAAAGTAGTTTTGGCTACACAATGGATGTGTCAGCTCAGTTCTAGCATCAACCGAGCATCCAAAAATCAGAGCTCAACAGAGGCGACTATGACATTTTCAACAAGCTACAAAATAGGAAGTTAGCTAAAAATCTCTACTTTTGATGGGAGATGCTTGGAGAGACAAAATTGGACTTTTTCAGAATCAATAAAATATTCTAAGCAAACCCAGAAGGATAGATTTCAGTTAACTCAATAAAATAATATTAAATTTTCAATTTCAGCATGTCAGCTTTAATGGGGCAATTTTCCTCAATATTTTAATATTGGCGCCTATCTTTGAGACTCATTTACAAATTCGCATGTTGAGTGAGACTGAATATTTTAATATTTTAAATATTTTGAAACTCCAAGTTAGTTTTTGTTGAACGAGGTGGGGTCCAATCAGATAATTCCTTTTGAAATCAGGGTTTCTTCTTGCAGTTGGCGCCATTAACTTCGAATTTCTTTATTTATTGCAAGATGGCGTCCATTTCTCTCTCAACAGGTTGAAGAGCAAGCGAATGTTCTTCATTGTGCAAGCAAATTTTCTCAACAATCAACATTCGAAGGCACTACAGATATTATTTTTCAGATTTCCTTGTAGATACAAGTCCAAATTAATCAGCAGACTTCAGACAAGCATGGCGAGTTTTGCAGAAGGAGAAACATAAAAAATTCTATCCTTTGTCTTAAATTATTCTATTCTCATCTTAGGTTTTCTTCACATGTCCAAGATTTGGCGACTTTGGACAATTTTGATTATCTGGGTTGGTTGTGCATGACTTTCTCTACAAAACCCATGTGCTAGAATTTTTCAGAAGAAACTCAAAGCTTCAATTCTCGAAGCTTTGCTTTTCTCGATTGAAATTCCTTTCCATGGTAGAGTAAAAGTCAATATTTTTTAAAATAGAGGATCTAGGTTGTCTTAGAATCATCTTCTAAACAAAACCCATATTTCAGTTTTTCTTAGAAAAATTGCCCCCCGCAGCCCCTGCTACCCCTAGTCGTTTTTTTCAGAAAAGCTTTTGCATGTCAAGCTAAACGGTGATTTCTCACAATTTTTATGTTGTGGGTTGTCTTAGAATCATTTTCTACACAAAACCCATGTCTTAGAATTTTTGGTGAAAATTGCCATCCGATAGGGTATTTTTAGCCTCATCAGGGAACGATTTAGCTTTCTGGAGAAAGTTGTCAGAACATAGTCGATTTTACAGTCAAAGGCAAGTTTTTCATAATGCAGTACAAACAAATCAAATTCAATACCAAGTCAATCTTGGTTCATGACTTCATCGAAACAGTTGACATGGATTTGCATAAAGTACTTCTAGAGGCTATCTTGGATCCAATTAACATAAATCATGCAATACTTCAAAACATCCAAGAATTTGGGTTGCTAGAGGCAACTTCACTCCCTATTTCAGTTCAATGCATATAATTCATGATGTCTTGTGTCAAGCATTACAATTCTACTACTCTATAAATTCAGTTAGTAGATGAACGGTTGATTTGTAATCTCAAGCCCTAGGACATTGAGAGGTGTTTTGGTATTCCTCAACATCCAAATTGTTTGGTCATTACCATGGATCAGTGTGAAAGAGCATTCAACGGTGATAAGGACATATGCCAGAGAAAAATGGCAGAAAGGTGGTTGAAACAGAAGAAAACTAAATTGCAACACAATGTGGGTCGTGGAGAGTTCAAGGATGAGTACACGATTTTAATCACTCTTCTTAATCAGCGGCCCTGACACACAAAATTATATGACACTCTTTGGGCTGATAAAATCACTCCCAAAAGAGCGATTGACACTTCACCCTTTATACTTTTGTATGGTACAGAAGCAGTTATGCCCATCACGTTGGAGTTGTTTGCCTTACAGCTGGCATCTACACTGGAAGATGAAGAGTTCAAAGATCCTATTCAAAAGCGGATGTTGTACTTGATGAAACTTGAAGAGGAAATGGTGGAGGTTGTCGACAGAATCACTCAGCATCAAGAGCGAGTGAAGAATATTTTTGATAAGAAGGCTCGTCAAAGAGACTTCGAAATCGGAGATCAAGTCCTATTATGGGACAAAAGACACGAACCTAAAGGAATGCATGGCAAGTTTGATTCCTTATGGTTGGAGCCTTTTAAGATCCATGAGTCAAGGGGACAGAACACATACATGCTCTCATATTCAAATGGAAGGTTTCTCCCGCTTCCTTATAGTGGGAGATATCTCAAGCACTTCAATCCTCCAGGGGAGGAGTGACCTTTTGTAAATAATTTTATTTATGCTTTATCGTTATGTCATAATGTGTTTCCTTGTTTTGTATTAATCTTCATTTCGTATGACCACTTTCATCAAATTATGTAGGTGCTTGTCAAATCATATTGTTTATTCTTCTCAACAACATCTTATAGCAAGGGAAGAAATAGTTGGAGAGAATTTCATGAGTATAAAAAAAAGTTTAATAAGAAAAATCTCTCAATATCACCTATAAAAGTTATTAGTATCTCTTAACGTAAAGGTAGATCTCAATTTAGTGGGAGATTGGTTAAATAGATATTATGTGTTTATCTCTATGATCTTATTACAATTTTCTAGGACAGAGAATTTAGAAGAGATATCACAAGTAACAATGCAAGAGCCCAATTTTCGGCTCTCATACCAAATGTGATGTCACTTTTTCTCCAAAGTTATTTAAGTATTAGCAGTGGATTTAATGTAACAATACTAGAGTTAATACAATTTATAATATGCAGTATTATCAAAATAAATGTGAATTAATGTAAACTACAGACATGTGACAAATAAATAATCAACATAGTAAATGGAATAACACCTCCACATAGATTAAT
>VDFB02335319.1:0-11820 GCA_007258455.2 Sequoia sempervirens
GTGTTATAACAAAAGGCTGAAGAAGAATGTATAAAGTGTAAATGTGAGAGTCCATAAATCAATTTAGTCTACTAGTACTCTAGAAGTAGAACATGTTGAAGAACTAATCCACAATAGTTGTGAAGATTCAGAATTTTTTAAGAAAACTCTAGCAAAGTATGGTAAGAAGAATCACTCTGATGATTAGATTATAAAAGATAGAGATAGTGGACTTCAAACCTGGAAGAGAATTGAGAACAAAAATGAGAAAGTAGACTTTTTTCTCCTATCATAGATAGAACCAAAGTATTATAAATAAGCAAGAAAAGAGATAGGATGAGTAAAATTCATGGGGGAAGAATTAAACCAAATCAAGAAAAATGAAACTTGGGAACTAGTCCCAAGACCCAAAGGAAAAAATGTGATTGGAACAATTAGATTTTTAGAAATAAGATAAATGAAGATGGTGAAGTGATCTAGAATAAAGGTATACTTTTTTGTAAAGGATATTCTTAGGTTAAAGGTGTTGATTTTGAATAGACACATATTTGTTTTGATAGCAAGACTAGAACCAATCGGGATGTTTTTGGGTCTCTCAGCATTTAATAATTTCATGGATTTTATGTCAACATTTCTAAATTGATAGCTAGAATAAGTATACACAACTAGAAGGGTTTCAATATTCTGATAATATGGATTATGTGTATAGATTGAAGAAGGCTCTATATAGACTCAAACAAGCTCCTAGAGCTTGGCGTTCAAGATTGGATGGATACTTGTGACTACAAGGATTCTAGAGAGGAAGTGCAGATAGTAATTTGTACATAAAAAATGAAGGTAATCATGTGTTTATAATTATGGTCTACATAAATTATATCATTTTTGGCAGTAGCAATGATGACATGTGCAAAGTGTTTCAAAAGTCAATGTAAAGTGAGTTTGAAATGCTAATTCTAGGTGAATCATCTTTCTTTCTTGATTTGTAGGTTATAAAATTGGATTAATGCATATTCATTTCCTAGAACAAGTACTTAAAGGAGATGCTAAGTAAGTTTAGGATGGAAGACTGCAAATTGGTGTGTACACCTATGGTTATCAGATGTAAACTGATTATTCACTAAAACTCATTAACTTTGAAAATTCAAACATCCATTGAAAGCATCATATTTAACTTTCACTAAATGAAATGAACATACTAGGAGGGGGGTGAATCAATATTTACTAAAACTCATTAGCTTTGACCATTTAAACATCCATTTAAAGCTTTATATTTAACTTGCAGTAAATAAAAGGAAAATATAAACCATGCATCACATCAAGAAACACAAGAAAAATAAATTTACATGGAAAACCCTTGAAAGGGTAAAACCATAGTGAGTATTAGCTCACAATATATTATAACTAGTTACAATATTTGATACAAAATGATGGACTCAATATCTAAGGAATCAAGGTCAAAAATGAGAGAATGACTCACTATCGGTGGTTCTCTACCAAGGGTTCACTACCTCAAATAGAAAAAGATAGAATAAAGGGTGTCTCACTACCAAAATGAACTACTAACAATGCATTGGATATATGGTAAAGATATAGTTCCACTGAAGCTTAGAAAATTGGCTTAACACACTTCATACTTCACCATAATTATACTTCACACTTCTCTTTGCACTAGATCTCACAAAAACACTTAATTATCTCACATCTTACATACTCACACAATGAATTAACCTTATATATATCACAACCATAAAAAACAAAAATTAGGTCAAACTAATTAGATGTATTGTACATTCTCATATCCTATCAGCCCAAAATATGAACACACACACCTTGGAAAAAAAAAAATGTTCAGACCACAAAATTAGGTTGGAATGACCCATAATCACTCCTATGATATTGCTACATACACAATTTAACTCTACACAACCCCAAAACCTTCAGGTCAACACTACTAGTAAAACAATAATATAATGAACCAATAATTCACTCACAAATTAACATGCAAACCATAAAAAACACTTGCCACTTGGATGACACACACTAATGAAATCCTAAAACACTTATTTAGAACTACATAGAAAAATATTCATTTGCGGTGGAATGTAGGGCATTCCAACATACACTGTCACAATAACTCTATCATTTCTAGAGTTGATACTCTAACAACATTATCTTCGACTAAAAAAAACATCAATTCATGAAAATTTGGATTTATCCACCCTTAACATGCACCAAAAATACCTCAAAAATGCATAATAAGGTTCTTCATAGCAGAGAAATGTAGACCACAAAACTGGTTCATTAAACATTGAAAATTATAGAGTGGGACTTAGGAAAATATGCAAAATATTTGGTCTTCTATGGACCAACACTTCTATATCTCCATAATGGGTTTCCATTAATGAAAGATCCATAAATTTTTATGCTCATCAATCTTCAACAATCTCCCCACACTACATCATCATGCTTATGTTTCCAAAAACCCAATTCTTCAACACAAACTGCAAAGAGGGTAGCTAGAGAAAAAGATGGAATAAGCTAAAAGTTGGAGATGTGCACGGATACCACATGGCATAGAAGAACAACCCAAAAATCACTACAACTTCCCAAATTGGGAGCCAACCAATCATGTAGCAAGGCTAAGTTGCAATACAAGAGTCCAACGCTAAGGTGCACTATCTTGACCAAGGATGCAAAACCAAGAGACCACACTAAATAATAGGTTGGGAGAAAGTTGGGTAATACTCAGACTACCACCAGAGGAATTGCACACAAGAGAAAAATGAAACCCAAGTCATGTATAATAAAAACTTGATTTCTCAAAAATAGGGCCTCCTATATGGGGAGAGTCATTGTTAGCCAAGCACGCTAGTGTGAGGTAGTTAGCAATATCTAATTGGAGCAGATATTTAATGATACAACATATAAATCACATGCTATATTTACCAACATGTCTAAAACTTGTTTTCCCTCTCTATACCAATGTGAGAGTTAGTAGGAGTGTGAGAGTTGATAGGAGTGCGAGAGATGGTAGGAGTTGATTTATGAGTTGGAAATTTGGGAGGCTCAAAAACCAAAAGCAAAGCTACCACATGACATGCTTGTGCAACATAGAGTGGAATATGGAGAGAGATGGCACTCAAAGAAGAATGAAGCTACCACATGTTTAATATGAGGGTAGTGGGGGATAACATATGGAGGACCTGCCAAGAAACACAATCAAACATGCAACAAAAAAGTACTCAAGAAGTGCCAGCAATCTCAACCAACAAAAAATACACACATGGAAGACTCTACAAGAGGGAAACTAGAGAAAAAATATGGAACAAGGCTAAGTTCTAGATGTGCACATGGATTCCATGTGGCATTGAAGCATAACTCACAAAGCACTAGGACTTCCCACATGGGGAGCTAGCCAATCATGCAACAAGGCTATGTTGCAATCCAAGAGTCCAACACCAAGGTGTGCTATCTTGACCCAAGGATGAGGGACCAAGCGGCCATACCAAACAATAGGCTAGGACAAAGTTGGGTAATACTCCAACTACCACCAACAGTATTGCACACAAGTGGAAACTAGAAACTCGAGTCCTATAGAATAAAAAACTTAGTTTCTTAAAATAGGGCCTCTGATGCAGGGAGAGAATCATTGTTAGCCAAGCACAATAGTGTGGGGTGGTTAACAATATCTAATCAGAGTAGTTGTAATGACCCAGTAGCTAAATCACACACCATGTTTTCTAACTTGCCTACAACTTTTTTCCCTCTCTATAGTAGTGTGAGAGTTGGTAGGAGTCAAAATATTATAATAATTTTAGTCCTTATTTCAGTATGATGTGTAGCAGCCAACTAATTATATTTTTTTACTTCCATGCATTAATTATTTTCATGGAATCCCCCTTAATCCAAATATGTTTGATACCTAATGAATTGGTTAGTTTCAGATAGGTGCAAGTAGTGCTTGTGCCTCAACTTTACTGTTTGTGCCAATTGAACTCTTTACCGCAAGGGAAAAAATAATTATTCCTGTATGATTCCTCAAGACACAACCAACTCTAGAAGCTCCAATATTCCTATGGGAGGCATTGTCAAAATTAAGTTTTACCATACCCATTAGAGGAGGTGACCACACCACATTGTTATAGTTAGGTTTTGGTTTTGCTATCCATTTTCCTAGATTAGGGGGTGAATCAATTCCCATTGAGAAGATAGATTTGTATCCATGTTTAAAAACATTTTGTGTGCTACTTGATTTATACACATTAGATATTACTAGCTCAGAGATTAGTCTTTCAATGTTGAATATTAAGGCTTCAACTAGATGGTGCTCTAATGTTTCTTTCCCACCATATGTGCCATATTACAATTGAGGGGTTGACAACCCAAATTGAGGAAAATAAGGAGTCTTTATTCATGAGCGGTCATGAGGAAAAGAATTCTAATAGTGATTCTTGGAGGGGTGTAGCCTAGTTTAGTTTCTTTTGGAGCCATGTCCAACATTGGTTTCAGAATTTCCACATTACTAAAAGATTATCTATGTCCTATTCATGTTGGCCACATAATATGAAGTTGAATGGGGTAAAATACCTAGTTTTACCAACCTCTCTTAAGTGAGTATATGTTTATTTAATGCCAATAGGAAAAAAAGCCAACTTTTGGAAGAATTGTAGTGTTCCAACTTAATTTGTGGGGCCAATTCATTGATTCGGTATTTCCTTTTTGAATGATTGAAGAACTTAGCCTAAGATGACTTTGTAGTTACCTAACTTAGAAGGGTCCCAAGTGAGGTTATTAGGTTCCATAGAATAGAATATTTGGCACTACTAGAGGAGGTCTAACAATTGAGACTTTTCATTTTTGGGAAGTTGCAATCAACATTTTTTTTCCATTTGACATTTGAGAGAAGGTTATGTTCAGACACAATGTAATATTTTACTTTTGGACCCCAATGACACTTTAAATATATTATCACTTCCTCTAGTCCTATGATTTTAGATAGTGGGGTAATAGGGATCATCGAGGAAAAAATAGGCCCTTAGTAGTGAAAATTTTAGAAAAATCAGGCTAGGTAACCCCGACATAAAATTTGAATAAGAAGTTTTCTATATTATTTCAAAATTATGGGAATAGAATCTGGAGAAAAGTGAATGTGGTTACTAAACTACTCTAGGTTTATTTAAAAATATATATATATTTGGTGAAAATTTGAAATTTCAATGCAATAGGTAATTTGGAAAAAAAATAAGAGTAGATTAATAAATAGAACCACTAACCACAATAAAATGATAAAAAAATTATAAGATTTTAGATATAAGTAGACTCATCTCTAATGTTTATGCACATATTTTTTTATAATTTTCTTTCCAAATAAATAATTAATTATGATTTTTATTACAACTTTTAAAATATAAAAACTCATGCTCTGACCACCTTAACTTAGTCCAACTTCATGAAATTCATTTTTTTACTAAAATCCTATCAGGCACTCTTGAGGCATATAATTGGATAGCATGTTTTGAAGTCCAAAAAATGTGATACCATTTGAAAACTATAGATGTTTTTCAATCGACCTATGAATCAGGGACTTTAGTCATGGTAAATAGAAATGAATAATTATTTTATTAAATTCAAAGTAAGAATGAAAACTTATATTGGTGAAAATTTGAGAATCCCCTTTAAAAACCCTTTTCGTTTCATTAATTTTGGGTAAAAAAAATTTGTCAGACACATACCCATCATATCACCACTTTTTGGTCCATCATGATCCTGCACATACCCAGTGGTAGAAAGCCATTCCAAGAGTCTTCCCAAAACATAGCTTTTTCTCCATTGTTATGGACCAAGTTAAATGTGGGGTGATCACCTTTCTACAGGTTATGGTAAAGTTCCACAATATTTATCCCTCTGGGGGATTTCACATTGTAAAAATACATTCTAGGATTGTGAAGTCCATGTATTTATTTTGCATGATTTTGGTTCATTTAGAGTGTGGCTTTCCAAAGAAATTCCACATTATTTTGGTTCTGAGAGCTAGGTTTCTTACTTCTAAGTTGTGTAGGCCTGCTCCTCCATGTTTTTTTTCTTCACATATTTTATTCCATGATGAGAGAAACAACGAAACACAAAGATTAGCAACATGCACAGTGAAGACAGATTGCATACTCAACCCATATATTAGACAGATAAGGAGATGTACATATAAAGGAGATCAAACAAGCATGAGGTGTTGAAGAAAATTGAAACCTCTCTCAGACTCCCAAATAACAAAGCATGCCTCTCCAAACTTGCAAATAACCAAGCATGACGTGGACACCAAGTGTCAAAGATGCCAATGAGGTGGAGCTCCATAATGATTGCCTAAGTAGGCTTAAGTTAGCCTATGAACATGAAAAGATAATGTAACACTAACACATGATACTAGTGAGACTTTAATCTTTTTCTTGTTGTTCATGTTCCCTTGCCAGAGGAATTTTCTGATGCATTTTTCAATGCCCCTTTGCACTACTTATTTTATTTATTTGAGATCATTTTTAAAATATTTATAAGATATAATTTTAATCGAAAATATATATCAAGTCAAATTGAAAAATTATCAATAACAAAATGAAGATAGTGATTTAAATTTAATAAAATATTATATTTAGTTTGATAATCGTAAAACAATATTAATAGATAAAATCTAGGATTTTCTATTTTATTATATTGTGAAAATTGTGCCTTTGTTAGTATGATTATAAGAGATTTTGTGTTGGATCTTTGTCTTGTCAAAAGATAAGTTTACAAGTTAAATTTGTAATTATAGGTTTGTACCTATACTTTTGTCATGACAATTTGTAGGATTTTATTTTGTAGCTTCAATTGATGCATAGTTATTTTCTTTACTTATTTTAAAAGGTTGGGGGTTAGTAGTATTAATAATTACTTTGTTAGGTTATTGTTTCTAATTATAGGTTTGTATCTATACTTTACACTTGTCATGACAATTTGTAGGATTTTGTTTTGTACCTTCAATTGATGCATAGTTATTTGCTTTATTTCTTTTCAATTCAAAGGTTGGGGACTAGTAGTACTAATAAGTACTTTGTTAGGTCATTGTACATGTCACAAGGGTAGTGTGGTTTGATGAACTCCTTCAAATTGAACAATATGAAAAATAATAGTCAATCCCTTAAAATCCAAATTCTTCTTTTTTTAATTGTATTATACTAAATTTGTCAATATTAATTACTTTCTAGAATATCCATGGTTATCTTATTCAAATGATTAGTGGATGATTAGAGTAAATTTATTAAATATTTTAAATACTAACATCTAATTGCATCAAAAGTGTATTTAATTAACTTAACAATGTAAAAGGATTTAAGAAAAAACAATCAATTAATTTTAAATTGAAAAGAGACAGATATCTGAATTCAAAAATAAACTGACAACCAAATTCAAATAACAAATGACTAAATGAAACTAGACAAATAAATAAACATAATATTGAAACAATAAATAAAATAAATAATAATATGCATAAATAAATAAAATAAAAATAAATGTAAATAGATAAAAAAAAACCCTAACTTTTTACAAATAGAGTTATCAACCTATGCTAATTTCAGAATACATAAATTTTTGACGTTACGCTTCACCTCCTTGGGAGACAAAGAAACAAAATTATAAAAGCAATGGAACGCTTCATCTCTATCTCATCTATCTCCTATTCCCTGAGCACACAGAGAACATCAAGATAAGCAGCAGGAGATGGGTGATCGTATAAAGGCTTTCATATTACCGTTGGAGTTTATCGCGCCTATTTCTAGAGAATCATTCTGGAGATACGTTTCAGATCTTAAGAAGCATCAAACACAAAATCCTGTTGCGAGAGGCGGCATGGAACGAATGTTGAGATGGTCCGGGTGGGTGAACATATCGGTCCCTGGAATCCCAACAAATGATATCTATGGCATTAACAGCATAGTCTTCCGGCCGATAATTGAAAAGGGGTTGGCACAACTGGGAAATCCCTTATCCAGAAATATTAAGACCTATATTCTTTGCTCCGATCTTCCTCCTCCCTCTTCACCCCTTGATGCCGTCTTCCTTGTATGGGATACCCCTGCGTCTATTGGACCTGGTTTACGAGTGAGCGACAAGGCCACCGGATTTGCTAGAGATATATATAAAACCACTTTATCTCGCCCGCTCAATTATAGACGCTTATTCGTAGACGGTTTACGCAGACATCTGGAGTCTCAGTCCCCTTCCCCCACCCATTCCTGTGAGTTGCTTGCATCGCAGGACGATGCCTGGTGTGATCCTTTGCTTCCGCTTACCGGACATTAGGCATTCACCTGGATTTTATTATTAATTTGGTTGAATAATATATTATTAGAATTGTTCATCTTTTTGTGCTTTTCATCCTCCCTTCACTTGAAACGCTCATCAAAAGATTTATTTATGATATTTTATTTTATTAAATATTATGTTTAAATTTAGAAAAAGTGAAAGTATTTAAATTAAGTACAAAGTAGTTGATTTGTGAAATTACATAAAAAGTAATAAATTGAATTTTAAAAATATATATTTATTCCAAATGTTATTAATACTATAAATCATACAAATTTCTACATCACATAGTATTTTTTATTCAATTTTTATTTATTAATTTTATTAAATAATATATTATTAAATTTTTATTTTTATTTACCTTCCATCCTTATTAACAAAGCATTTATTTTTTGCTAGAAAATAGACAAGATGCTTAATATATATTATATATAAATTTAGAAAAATGAAGTATTTAAATCATTTTGATTTTTGTTAGTAAAGATTAATTATATTATGAAATTATATGTAGACAATAAGTTAAATTAAAAATATATATTAATTAAGAAAGTTTATTGATTTATTTATTACATATATTTGTAATTTATATGAATTATTTCTTATTTTGGTAGATTTGTTTAATGTTTTTCAATTTTTAAAATTAAAAAATGATTTTCAAATATTAAATAAGGATTAGTATAACTTTGGTAATAAATTTTAATCTTATTAATTTTGTATTATGTTTTAAATGTTAAGATCAGCTATTAAATATTAAATTATAAGAGAAACAAAATAAATAAAAAAATGAAATAGATTCATATGATCATAAAGGTTAGATAAAACTTTTGAACGAGAGAACAAAGGAAACTTTGACAATTTAAAATCGTCTAATGTTTGCACTTTTCCAAAAATATATATGATTCTTAAGATAATCAAGTAACATCATAAAATAAAATAAAAATGATAGGGATGTTTTTATAAAGGTTTTAAAAAGTTATGAATAGGATATGGATGTAACTCCATGTCTATAATCAACATGCAAGATGAATAACATTAACATTCATCATTATTTTGGTTGAAATTCTTTTATGAGAAAATATTTCAGGAAAAAATATCTCACTTAAAACATTAAATTGGCCTAAAGCATGATACAAGACTGAATTTTAATTCTTTTTCATTTGAAAATTCATTAAATATGTACAGTTGTGATAAATACAACTACTAGCATACAACACATGCAAGATGATTACTTTTTTCTAACTAACTAATGAGATGACTTGTAAAGCACTTTCATCCACTTACAATGAGATGATTACTTTTTTCTAACTAACTAATGAGATGATTATTTAATATTGCATATAACCAACTTACAATGCATGTGCACTAAACTAATGCTAGCTACTACATAGTATAATGGGCTTCATAACATTTCCTTCCCCTTTAAAATATTTTTTTCCCTTGATGCATTTTTCCAACATAACCTTAGGTTTAAAAATATGTGTCACTCCTTGTATAATGTTGGTAACACTATTGGGAATAAAGCACCAACCCCCATCACTTTATTTAGGTAATATATGAAAAAATAGGTGGATCTGAGAAGAAGATGGAAGTTTCAACTTGTATGCCACCTCACCAATGTGTTAGATCACTTGGTAAGGGCCATAAAACTTTGGACCTAACTTATGGTTCCACTTACCCCATAATGACATCTACTTATAGCTAGAGATGTAAAAAAAATCAATCACCAATGGTAAAGGTACACTCTATCTAATATAAGCCCACCTATTACTTCATGTGATTTTGTGATAATTCTATATTGGCCTTAAGGAGCTAAGAAATTTTCTTGCACTTGGCTAAAGTATAGTCAATTTTACTACAACCTTGAAAGAACCTAGAATATAAGTATCCAAGGAAGGTAGGAAAATACCATAGAGTGCCTTATATGGTGTTGTCTTGGAAGCACTATTATATAAGTAGTATTACACCAACAATTGGCATGAGAGATAATCAATTGGCCCATTGTCACTATTGACAAGACACAAAAAATTCTAGTAAGAATCAAAGCATATGTTAACAACATCTATTTGGCCATCAATTTCAAGATGCTAAAAACTCGTTCAAATTGGTTCCCTAAAACTTAAATTGTTCTTATTATAAATTTTAGTAAAAGTAGCATTGTGATCACCGATAATGGAGCAAGCTATCTCATGGAGTTTGAAGAAAAAATAAAAGAAGTTTTAAGTGACCACAAAAATTATGTAAGCATGGGTTAATACAAGTGAATGGACATATTTGTTCAAGTAGTCCATAATAACTAGAATGGTATATTTACCCCCTATCACTACAAGCGTCATAAATAAATTCATATAAATATATTCAAAGGCTTGTCTAGAATAATGAGTGGTTATAGAAATCTTCGGGGTTTGATATTCTCTCCTCTAGTCTACTAACATCCATCACATTTAGATACAAAATATTTGTACCCTACTTAAGGCCATATAAAAATAAATTACATTTCATTCTCTCATGGGTCTTCAAAAATATTTTAAAAGACATACAATAGTAGAGCAATGAAATCATAGAAATAACTAAGGCTTGAGCCAAAATTAGGAATTAAATAAATACAATATGTTGGGACCCCAAAACTTTGAGTTTCATGTTGTTTTTTTACTTTGTGGCTTGCAATCTTATTTCCATAACCCATTATTGATAACCAATCTAAGAAAATATGTTTGGGTTTGTTTCTTATGGTATGCTTGCGGTTGTTTAATTTTTTACCCTTTTGGTACTTTTTCAAGTACCCAAGTATAGATTTCCAAGCCTTACATTTTTTTCTCATCCAAGTTTTATCTTCACCTTGTTATGAAGTTTAATAGGTGTTTGTATTTCATGTTTAGTGGAGTTTGGATTAAATTTATGCAAGTTATGATGTTATTTTTCACCCCTATCTAGACATTGTGGAACTTTTGGAGTGATCTTGATCCCTACTGGATCATTGTGATTCCATATCAACTTTGTTTCCGAAATAGGCTATTTATTCATGCCATTATATAACTTTCATATTGTCTAATTTTGATAGGATCTATCCATTTCCTTGTGCTCCTAAATTCCCTACAATGACCTATTATGGTGGAGCTTTGCATGATATGTGTATGTTGTCAACATACCCCTTGAAATCCCACAATTCCCTATTGACTTATTTTTTGCAACCATCCCAAATGTTTGAAAAAATAAAAAAGTGTTATGGTGGTTTTCTTGTACGTCCTATGGGCCAATCAATTAGTTTTAGGTGTCATACACAACTTGAACCTAATATTGCACCAAAAAATCAAAATTTGGCTTGTACAAAAATTGTAAAAAAAATAATTATCTTTTAGAAGAAGGGTAAAAAGTGTAGATCTCAAGTTTAAGTATGGAGAAAATTGAGTAAAAATGACCAAGCTATGCTCTTTCAAAATTTATGGGCTCTATATTGGATTTCACAAATGATTGGAAGCCTAAGTCTCCCAAGAAAGGTTGATGTTTGTG